>PVLD010007990.1:0-57255 GCA_004027595.1 Dinomys branickii
AGTTTGTCCCAGTAGCGCGTTCTCTGTCGGGTTCAGGAGCTGAAGCCGTTCTTCCCTCCGCACTCGCTCTCTCGGCTGGTCGTCTTCTTCCCAGAAGTCCTCATTTCTGTCTTCATATTGCTATATTTCATTGTTTGGGTGGTAATCCTCTGGGAGGTTCTCTCTCTGCTGCCTACCCGGTCGCCATCTTCCCGGAAGTGAAGAAGGAATTTAAATGTTGTTTCCTTATCAAAAAAGTATCAACTCATCACACAAATTCAAGGAAGAAAAAACTACATGGCATAGAGAAAACAGATGGCAGAACGACAGAGCTCATCATCAGTGAACTCCAACCCAAAGGCAGACACTGAAGCTGGCTGTGATGTACACCTGTAATCCTGAACTTCAGAGGCTTTGGCAGAGAGAAGGATCCTGAATTCAAGACCAGCCCTGGGCTTGCATAGCAAAACCTCATTAAAAAAAAAAAAGAAAGAAGGTGTGCTGTCTAGCCCCACCACCCCAGCACTCTGGAAGCTCAGGCAAGAGGATCACAAATTCAAGCCAAGGCTGGGTAACTTAGTGACCCAGTAAGACCCCAACTCAAAATAAAAAAAAAGATCCAGGGTTACAGCTCAACATAAAGGCCGGATTCAATGGCCAGTATGACAAGTAAAATACCAAAAGAAAAGTTTTCCACAGATATTCTTAAACGACTATGAATGGAATAGTAAGATCAAGTATCACTATCAGGAAAAACAGAACTAAGATCAGCTGTAAGTGGATGACCTGTAAAATGGGTACTGGGTCCGTGGTGATCTTCACAATTTCTCTGTGGTATGTTTTGCTTTGTGGTACTTGGGTATTGAACCCGACAGCCTCTGCAACAAGCTGGAGCCCAGGTCTTCTGTTTATCTTTAAAGTTCTGAAAGCAGGCCTTGATGAATCCCCAGGTTCCCACAGACTGGGCTTGAACTTGTGAGCCCCCTGCTCCCATTTCTTAGGGCACTGAGATAGTAAGCCTGTGATACCACACCTGCTTTATTCTACTTTTCTGTTTGAAATTTACTAGAGTAATTTTTTAAAAATTGCTTTATTTTTTAATTTTAATTTTATTTTTTTTTAATTGCTTCCAAAAAGAAAATACAGAACTTTTAAGCAATTTTCTTATGCTTACAGTGACACCTTCTTGACCTTCATCTGTTGAGAAGCAGAATATCGGGCTGGGGTGTAGCTCAGTGGCATAGCACCTGCCTGGCTAGCATAAGGCGAGTTCAATGGCCAGTACAGTGGGGGGGATCGTTTTGCTTCACCAACATTTAAATTTGTAAACAGTGGTATGAAATGACATTTAGTAGCTTAAAAATGAAAAAGATCTCAATAGAACACCATAATTAGTTACAGAGCAAAATATAGGAGGCCAAGTAGCTTGGGGTCAAAGAAGACTTTGGGGTGAAGGAGGCAAGAGTCAGAAGAAAGAGTAGCATTTGAAATGAACACACCAAAACAAACCCAGCGGAGATGGCATCAAGAAGACAAAGGGCTGAAACACGACTGCTAAGAGCCGTGTGTAGAACACATGGTAAGTCAGAGGAGCTGGCAAAGAGGGAAGGTAACAATAGGAAAGTGGACCATGAAGTCTTTGTCATGAGTACTTTCCTGAGAACGAACAGGGATGTGGTGCCAAAGCAGTTAAGCGCGGACATACGGCAAAGGGGACATACAGCTCCTTGTGCAGGTGTGCGGTGCACGGAGGCCAATGGCACGGCCCACTGACCCTCCCTCGGCCCAGCACCCTGAGCAACAGCCTCTCAGTCTCTAACAGCAGCAATCAAAGCAGGAGCCAAGACACTGGGGATGAAGGACAGAGGGACAAAAGGAGAGAATTTCGAAAAGGGAACTCAGGGCACATAAACCACTGCTAATGTTTCAGAAGTACCTTGAGTTGGGTTTGGTGGAGCACCCCCATAATCCCAACACTCAGGAGGATGAGGCAGGAGGATCTATGCAAGTTCAAGACCAGCCTGGGCTACAGTGAGTTCACGGCCAGCCTGCACTATACGGTGAGGCCCTGCCTAAACCAACACACACTCTTGAACTTGAAATTCACACCTTCTAAATTAATGGTTAAAATAAAGTGTTCTTGCTTAGGGTCAGAAGTGCCCAACAGTACTAAGAAGAGCACGTAGAGTAATTACCTGTCATTTACTTGTCATTTTCTCAGCTAGTAAAAAAGTCTGGCATTATAGTAACACTACAAACTTAAATAGGAGACAAAATCTAATGGCTGCCACAACATCTGTGTAGCCTTTCTCCAGCTTTCCTACTACTCTGCATGCCCACACACACAGTAAACCATCTCAGAAACGTCTCAGGAGGAGTAAGAGGCACTTTTTAAGATGGATGTAATACCCTTCCTTAGCCATCTGGAGATTGTGGTTTTGGTTTCCCTACAGCAATGACTTAGAACATCAGAATACGTCTTCTCACCTTTAACATCTATTTCATTTCCTTTCTCACACTTTTTGCTTCCCGGTTCAAATTTCTTCCCACAGTCTACATGAAAATATAGTCATTTGTATGCTACTCTCTTAGAGAGGGAGGGGAACCAATGTTATTAAGGACATGCATTATGAGAGGCTAAACAGGCATGCAAAGTAGGGTGACATATGAAATGTCTTTCCTTACACATCTTAAAATAGTTCATGAACAAATAATTTTACATTCTCCAATCAAGTATCTGTATAGAACACTGATAAGTTAACTCATGAAGAAAATGAACTATGGTTCAAACATCCAGCTCTAACAGTCTAAAAATTAAGATTAAAAATATAAAACAAATCAATTTTTTAAATTATGTTAGAATGAGAATAATAATATCTAGATTCTGAACATAATCTAAGGCTGGCCGTGCTGGGTGTGGTGGCGCACGGGAGGCTGAGGCAGGAGGATCGTTGTGAGTTCAAGACAAACCTGGGATACAACGTGAGCTCAAGGCTAGCCTGAACTGCACAGTGAGACCCTGTCTCAAAAAGACAAAAAAAAGCTAAAGCTAAAGCTGACCGTAGTGGTACATGCCTGTAATCCCAGCACTAAGGAGGCTGAGGCAGGAGGATCACGGCAGAAGGCTAGCCTGGGCTACAATGTGAATTCAAGGTTAGCCTGAACTGCATAGTGATACCCTGTCTCAAAACAAAGACATATATCTGTATCTATATAAAAATCTACACTGACAAGCTTCTTCAATATGAAGATCAGGTGTAAACCAAAACTATACCTTAAATTCTGCATTATTTTTTAATGAAAAGCTAATGTCTCTTAAAATTTCCATGTTGCCAGGTGTGGTGGAGCAAGCCTATAATCCCAGCATTTGGGAGGCTGAGGCAGGAGGATTCCCTGAGTCTGAGGCCAGCCTGGGCTACATAGTGAGTTGAAGGCCAGGCTGAACTACATAGCAAGACCATGTCTGGGAAAAAAAAAAAAAGTACACAAGAAAATTTCTGTGCTAATTATAAAGCTCATAGAACCTTTATTTAGTAATATAAAGTTACTTTCTAGAAGAGTTTCTTTTGCTACTACTTTAATTCACTTGAAAAGGAAGTAAGGATGGGGGAACCTAAAGCAGTATCTTAAAAAAGCTCATCACAGATAATTCAGATCTGTGTTCAGAAGAGTACAACAAAAGGCATGAGAGCTGTGATGCCCACACACTCTCAGGATTCCTGGAGCACAATTCTGGGTGTGTCTGTGGATGACTGACATGCAGGATTCAAACTGAGGAGGGAAGACTCACCCTGGATGTGGCTGGCACCAACCAACAAGCTTGGGCCTGATCAAACAAAAAGAAAAACCAGCCTTCCCTTCTGCTTCTGTGGAGGGGCTCTGGTCTTCCTCAGTGCCTCTGGACGCTCAGCGCAGACCTTTTGGCTTTCCAGGACAGACCCCACCAGGCTCTGCTGTGAGCTCCAGGCTTCTGACTTCTGGCTGCTCACCATGCAGACAGGCGTTCTGCACTCCCAGCCCTGCCTCTGCAGGTGGGTACTGTATTTACTTTGTAAATCCTTTATGTATCATACGTTTACGATATTCATATAAGATCATATATATGTATATTATATATCTACATAATATATATATTACATATAATATATATATTACATATAATACTTTAAAAATATTAAATCTGTCCCACTAATGAACCCTAACTGATATAGGTAGTTTTATTACAGTTTACAGATATCAATGTTATTGGTACAACTCCAGTTCCTTCCCCTGGGATAAAGTTATTTTATGACTTACAAAAGGTAAGTTCTGAAAAGGATACGTGTTCCATTAACCCCTGATATTTTAAAGTCATCTAGCAGTTGAACAACCATCTCTCTGTTTGGGTCACTGGGGTCTGAATTGCGAACCTGTCAGGGAGAGAGTTTGGTGAAAGGGAGAGCAGGGAAAAAAGCCAAGTGGTACCACGTCCAAAAGAGAACGTCTATAGGTCTATACACCAGGTTTCTTGTTTTTTCATTTTAAAGAGGAAAAAAAAAACAAAAACAGAGTAACAAAAACAAAACAACACGAAAACAATAAAAATGATTATATGCTAGATTTCTGCCACTCTCAGTGTGGGTTAGAAATTAACTGCTGGTGACCAAGCTACTGGGAATTAAGGCACTTTCACAGGATGCAAATCAATGACAATACTAACCATGCTGTTTATCAAGCACTGCCTCAGAGATCTCCTGGTCCAACACATGTCTTTTATGAACCAAATGTTTAAAAAGCACCAAGAATAAAATGATGACATGGAGGGCACACTGGGACAGAGATGGACCTAAATGCGGGTTTCTGACCATGGAGTTCATGCTCCTTCTACTGTGTTGACATCTGAATGTCTAACAAAACTGACATAGATGTTCTGATAAAATTTACCTACGTTTCCAAGTATACATGGGATTAATGAATATAGAATTTATTTTTGTTATGTGTTTCATAACATATTTTTAAATAAAGATAAAAATTTTTCCACACAATTTTCCTCTTAACCATAGTAGGTTACCTGGCACATAAGACATACCCAGTAAAGTTGTTTGCTTGCTTGACAAGGTTTTGGAGCGCCAGTGTGTATAGAGAATTCTAATTACATCAAGTCTCACCAATTGCCTACCATATGCTTATACAAATGTTATCTTCATCTACACCTTCTTCTGGGTACTAGAACTTTACAGTAGATACAGTAAAAATTTACCCATGCTCAAGAGTCTACTTCCTAGTTGCTATGTCTAGTTACAACTACATAATACTTTGCAGATCACACATGATGTTAATACTCACTGATTTCAGCAACCGGATTTCATCTAGTGCTGTTTCAGTATAATGTTCAGCACTTTTAACTACTTTCATTGCCACAAACTTCTTTCCCCTAAGAAATAAAGACAGGTAATTAAGACTAAATGCACCCACGCACACTTGGGAAGCTAAGAATTGGTTTTAAGGGGCAGATGGTAAGCAAGCACAAGGACAGTACTGACTTCCTGTTTCTCTGCAGCCACGCTTCCTATCCAGTCCCTTTCAACTGTTAACTGGCACAACTGGCTAGGTTTCATTTACAGATAACCTCAGTCATTGAAAAATTGCTCTAAATTAAATTCTACCTTTTGAACTGGGAAGGTAGCTCAGTGGTACACTCCATGCCTAGCATGTGCAAGATCCTGGATTTGCTTCCCAACACCATGAAACAAAACGAAACAAAACACAACAAAACACTATCCTCAGAGTATCTCCTGGTGGGAAAATATCTCCCAAGTAATATTAAGAAATGGGGATTAAATAAGGGAAAAAACATTATTAAGTCAGAGTTATTCTTTTATGTCTGTATGGTAAAAGACCCAAGATTAAAAGCTACTTTATCTTATAAGAAGCCTGAAGGCCTACTTGGGTAAAAACAAAATAACAAGTCACAAAAATCAAATGACAATAAGTGACGTGCACAGGTAGCAATTACTGTTCCATTAAAGACAGATAAAAGAAGTATTTTTGGCTGGGCATGGTGGCGCATGCCTGTAATCCCAGCACTTGGGAGGCTGAGGCAGGAGGACTGCTGTGAGTTTGAGGCCAGCCTGGGCTATAAAGTGAGCTCAAGGCCAGCCTGAAATGCACAGTGAGATCCTGTCTCAAAAAAACAAACAAACAAAGTATTTTTATTGCCTGTAATTTTTATGTAGAGAAAATTTTAGACTGCATGGGTGAGCAAATCTGTTACAAAAATAATTTTACATTCATCTAATCATTATCTAAAAATTTAACTCTACTTTCAGTACATACCACTGAACATCAGGAAAGCTTTGAATTTGGGAGTTTCAAGTATTTTGTTGATACTAATTTAATTAATATTTTGCCTCTAAGGACTCTAAATGGAAAGGTAGATATATATATCTACACAGACATATATATGTAATTTTCATCTATTGGATTTTCATGATAAGGAAGTTTTTTTGAGACACGGTCTTGCTGTATTGTTAAGGCTGCCCCTGAACTAACTATATAACCCAAGCTGGCCTCAAACTTGTGGCAACCCTTCTGCCTCAGCCTCTCGAGTACTGAGATTACTCATGTGGGCCCCACACCCAGCTCAAAGATTACTTTCAACAATAAAAATCAAAATACGGAGGCCTCATCTAATTCTTTCATGAGACACTAACACTTACTGAAGATCCCATGATAGCCACACTGTTGAAAAGTGCCCCCATCCCAGCTTTCGGATCACATGGTATCTGCCATTGAACAGATCGCCAATTTTCACCAGATGATAACCTCCTGCAAGAAAACAAGAGGACATAATCAGAACCACCTGGGTAAGACAGAGTTACTTCATTAGGAAGGGATCTTACACCCCATTTATCAATGTCCACACACTTTTTATCAAGTTAAAGGTTTATTCTATGAAATCAATTCAATAAAAGAAAAAAATCAGCCAGTGTTACTGAGTTCATGTTATGAAAAGTAATATTAATGAATAAAATTTGAAATTGAGCAAGTGATGTTTGCTAGAACCTCATCCTCAAAAATAAGGTTATGAAAAAAAAAAGTTATGTATCACAACACCCTTGCCTCCAAAACTGCGATAGAATTCTCTAAAATATGAGTCTACTTTTAGTTGCAGTCACAGGATATCTTCCAGGAGAATAAGAACTTTTATTTAGTTGAAAAAATAGACCAGAAGATTTTCTCCTCTAAATAAAAATAAAAAATCAGGAAAGCCTGAGCAAGTTGCCCAAACTGGTGGGAATCAAGTATTTTAACATTTACCTGGGGTGCTGGTGATACCTGTAACCTCAGAAGCCTGGGAGGGTGACACAGGGATTTCAAGTCTGAGCCCCAGCCTGGCCAGCTAGTGACTCGGCAGGACCCTGCCCTAGAAAGGGAAAGGCATGGGGGGGTGGGCCTGGGGACATAGGGCAGTATGAAGGCCCGGCTCAATCCCTAGTGCCTCAGAACGGGGAGGTGACACTGAGAAGATGTTTCTTTAAAAATATCTGTATATCAAAATACCACAATTGGCTACTTCTGGGTATAGCACTGCCGGTGGCTTTTCTTTTTAATATTTCTGAAAACAATTTAAAGGTAATTATGAAGTATAATTTTTAAAGAGAAAAAAGCAAATATTTAATGTAAGATTAGACTTGTAGAAGTCAAACTAAGAACTAATATTATTTCTTGTATCTGAGAAAAAGATGCAAAATCATCAAAACTGCACTTATGCAGAAAGAGCCAATATCCAAATAATGAAATGGTGAACAGATGGACCCTACCTGACTGAGTACCTCCTCCCTTACCTTTACAGTAGTCACTGGGGTCTTCCTGCTCATCATCATCGGATCCCAGAATCTCTTCCTCCTGCTCTGGCAGGTCACTCTCAGAATGGGGGGCGGAGCCTCGGTGCTGAGTTTCATTTCTAAGAAATAACACAAACATGCTCGCTCCATATGCATAGGAGAAACTGAGGCTTTAAGAAAAGGTCACTGTCATCTCCCCTCCCCCATAAATCTTCAAATAATATCAACAGAATATTATTAAGCAGCAGCCTAGTGTTATGGTTTGGCAATTACTGTGCAAGGTGAAACAATGTAATACAGGACACATACTTTATATGACTATATATAATAGTCACCCAAAGAACAATATACAAAAGAGTGCAGGAAATCTGTCCATACACTATAGACCAAAAATTCAGCTGAGGGCCTGGATCCTGCAATGTCTTGCATGAGTCCACCTTAAGACCTAGAGCTTATAACAATGCTTCCCACGAGTCCAACTGGAGACCCAGATTCATAACAATATCCCATGCAGGCCTGTTTCACGGATCTGTGCTGTGAAGGCCCAAAGGTCAGTGGTGGAATCTAGAAAGTCTGTGCCAGTGGGATGAAGGATCTGTGCTACCAGGCTGAGGGATCTGCACTGGAGCCAGGAAGCTACCCTCAAAGCAAGAACCAGAGCTCCCCTGAAAAGTGCCACAGCCACCCTCAGCAACAGTGAGGTCTTGGGCTCTTCCAATGATCAAGAGGACCGAGTCCCATCAGGGAAGCCAATGCAGCAAGCTTCTCTAGGAGACCAGCAGTGCACTATCTTCCCCTCCAAAGCCAGGAAGCGATGCTCAGAGTGAGGACCACAGTGCCCCCAGAGTGAACCGAAGCCATTCTCAGTGCCAACGAGGTCCCGAGCTCCTTGAGTATGAAAACAGTGGAGTTCATCGGGAAAGCCAGCACGATGAGCTCCTCCACCAGAACCAACAGCTCCTTACAGCTTCCACCAGCTCCAACAGCCTCTTTGGGCTCCCAGCAGCCTCTTTAGTTCCCAAAACCCTTTTTTCTTCTTCTCCAGTTCTCTCTTACGCTGCTGGCCTCCCACACCCAGCACCATGCTTACTCAGTTCAGCTGGGGTTAAGCTGACAACCAGTTGTCAGTCCCCTACCCCTAGGAAAAATTAGCTATAGCTCTACCTCACAGTACATGAATGATAACTGAGTAAAATCTTGGAAATATGTAAGTATAAAGAGGAAAAACTGCTTGAATCTTAATATCCAAAAATAGTTATTGAGGAAACAACTAGATTTTCTTCTAGAATTCTGTTTATGAAAAAGTAATTATGTAATAATATACTAAACAAACTTGTTTCCTACTTCTTATATTTTAGTATAAACTTTATTTCTTGTTTCTATGCACTCTCTTAAATCTTAACATGTTTCCCTCAGAGCAGTGGTGGCGAACCTCTGTGCGGCAGGCGGGCTGTTTGTACCACTGACAGCTCTCAACGGGTTGCCACCACTACTTTCGACATATTACCATTTAATTCTGCCACCGTCTACTCAGCTGGACATTTCACTTGTTCCTAATTTTTCTTTACTAAAACTAAAGAGGTTCAGTATTTTTGGATAACCTTTACTCTGTATTTAGAATTATTTCCCTAAATTAGACCACTAGAGAGGAATGAAAACATTCCTCTATTTGTGAACTGTACAAAACTTGGAAAATATTTCTTTTAAGGTATCTCTCATCTGAACAACTAATATTTTGGTGGCATTTCCCTCTAGTTAAGACTCTGGCCACAGTTTTCTCTTTTTTTGTTTTTGTTTTTGAGACAGGGTCTTGCTAGGCAGTTCAGGCTGGCCTTGACTTGCAGAAATTCTACCTCAGAGTGCTGGCATTAAGGCAAGGGTCCCCACGCCTGACATTATTTTTCAACCATTAAATTTCATTTGAAATGTACACACTCTATGTGCTTCCGTCTTTACCACCGTTCGGCCACCTCTCTCCCGAGTTCCCAGAGCTCAGGTCCAGGCCTCCCTCTCTCTGACTGACTCACTTGCACAGCACATGTTTATCAGTTGCTTCTGGAGAATGACAGCAGAAGAGGCAAGTTCAGCGAGGCCTCTCACATCTTCATTTCATCGCACGCCAACGAAGGGGCCCCATGTACACACGTACGGATGGAAGCCTGCACTATGTGGTGTTCTGTGACCAGCTCCTCCCATTCAGCTTACTGCTTTCAAGGGTTACCTATGTTGAAGCATGTATTCCTTTTTACAGCTGAATAATGTTTCATTATATGGACACACCACAGTTTATCCCTTCATCACTTTCTGGACTTTGGGTTTCCTTCACTTTACAGTTACTACATCATCCTAGAAGCAGCATGTATGAGGCCATGCTCACAGCAGTATTCTAATAATCAAAAGTTAGAATGCCCATCGACAGAGTGGGTAGGAGTATTACAGTATTCTGATACAATGAAATATTATTCCCCAACAGTGGAAATGAATGAGCTACATTCATGAATACATTTTAAATAAGACTTTAAAAATCAGGATTTGGGCTGGAACAAGCACCTGCCTGGCAAGCACAAAGATTGAAGTTTAGTTCCTAGCACCAAAATAAATAAATAAAAATCAGGATTTAACCAAGTGTGGTGGCAAGGTTCTGAGTTCGATTTCCGGTATCCCCCCACCCCCTAAAAAGCTTTGTAACCAGGTATGGTAGTGCATACCTGTAATCCCAGCACTTAGGAGGCTGAGGCAGGAGAATCACCGTAAGTTTGAGATCAGCCTGGGCAACATAGTGAGATCAAGACTGGCCTGAACTACATAGTGAGACCCTGTCTCAAAAAACAAACGAACAAACAAACCAAGAAACAAACCCCAAAACTCAGGAGGTAAATCGGGCATGATGGTGCCTGAGACAGGAGGATCGTTTCGAGCTCAAGACCAGCCTGGACTACAAAGTGAGCTCAAGACCAGTCTGAACTGCATAGTGAGACCCTGCCTCAAAAAGACAAACACACACACACTCAGGAGGTATTAACTCACAGAAACTGTAACATAAGGAAATGATTAAGAAGGGGCATGCACAAGCTTTTTTGGTCTTTTTTTTTTTGTTTTCTTTTTTCCTCCCTTTTTCCCTTTCACTGGGGATTGAACCTGGAGCCTTCATACTGAGTTAAATCCCCAGCCCTTTCTTTATTTTGAGACAGGTTCTCACGAAGTTAAGTTACACAGGCTCAGCTTAAACTTGCGATTATCTGTCTCAGCCTCCTAGAATACTGCAATTACAGATGTATGGTACCACTCTGGGTGCTAATTTATTTCTTGAAGTGGGTATCAGTTAAAATATATTATCCTTTTTGAGTACATCTTAAATATCTTATTTAAAACATATTGGCATGGCCAGGCGTGGTGGCGCACGCCTGTAAACCCAGCACTTGGGAGGCTGAGGCAGGAGGATCATTGTGTGAGTTGGAGGCCAGCCTGGACTACAAAGTGAGCTCAATGCCAGCCTGAACTGCATAGTGAGACCTTGTCTCAAAAAGACAAAAAACCAAACCAAAACAAAAAGAAAACATTGGCTGTGATTGTGTTCAAGTTCAAGCAGAGTTAAACACTTCTACGGTTTCTTGTTACTTTGCGTTACTTCTCCAATGACAGTGATCATATAGGTACTATAAAGTATAGATGCGAAGGGAATACAATTGTATGTTTTAATTCTTAAAAACATTTTTACCTGCAAATTCTTTTTTTAGATACCTGACTTGTTTTATGGGAAATAAGCAGTCCAAATAAATGAAATATGTATGTAGACAATTTGGTTAAAAAATAAGCTTCATCTAAACTGATATATTTGTATGTACTGTATAACTGTATTCTTCCCAACAGAAGAAAAAATAACACAAAAATTCTATGCAAGAACTCGAAACAGTGCTTTGGTATGATACAGGGGTGATGTCACACAATATCTAGGTTTTTAAATTTTTGTTTAGCAAGAAATAAATACTAAAAAAAATCACTTTATTAATATAAACCAAATGAATGTAACTTACAAACTACAGCAGAATTAAATAAATCAGGACATAGCCTAATGTCAAGGCACTATCATTTTCCAAGACACACCGGTAAACTGAGAATGACAAGCAGCTGAGTATGCTGTGGTTCCCTTACCATCCCCTCCCCAAAGGTACATGGCCATTTATACTCACTCACAATCACAATGCAAGGGGATTTCACAGCTAAGTCAAGGACAGAGTCAGCTGTGGACAAGTTTTCCTCCTGGACAGAATGAAGTGTAAGGATGTGGGAGAAGGTAAAACAAGTTTTTATGTTTTGTTGTGTATAATACAATTTTGAACTGCTAGAATCTTTTCCAGTGAGAACTAGTCGTGAAATACATCATTTAAAAAACCGACAAAAGGTTTCAAAAACTTGCTTTGGTGTTGGGCAGACTGCAGGGAGACTGGACTGCTACTTTCAAACTGAACTACCTAATAGTATTCCCTCCAGAAATGCTCAACTGAACACAGGGACATAGCTGAGTGCGGTGGCTCACCCCTATAATACCAGCACTCAGGAGGCTAAGGCAGGAGGATCTTTACAAGTTCAAGACCAGCCTGGGATACAATGTGAGCCTGCACAGTGAGACCTGTCTCAAAAAGGCAAAAAAAAAAAAAAAAAAAAAAAAAAAGACAGACAGGGGCAAACCACAGGGCCTGACACCCCACCCCCAGCCAGATCCAATCAGATCACTAGAATTCCTCTGGCGGGAAACGTTAGAGGCTGGGAAAAACTGAAATCTTAAGCAATAAGGATGAGTTTGCAGGAGGAAATGACTGAATCAAGTTTGCAGGGAGACAGAATCTCTGACAATGAAGTAAAAATTGTAAGAAAATAAAGAGATTCACTGGCTAAGAATAAGTCAGGCAAATCTAGAGAGACCCATTCAGAGCCCAGCATCACAATGGAGGCCAATCTATTAACTCTTCAATATAGCCCAAGTTTGAATTTGGTTATTTCGCAAGAATTGTTCTAAATAAGTACATAATTGGCAATAATCACAAGTTTGAATTGTTTCCCCTCTAAGCAGTTATTCTAAAAAATTAAGATAACTATATATACTTTATACCAATGTCAATTTCAAATTGACAAGGGACACAGATCTTTCAATAGATCTCTGATGTCTCATCCATAAATAAGAAAAGGTGGCTAAGAACTACTAAAGACTGGAGAGCTTACAATCCCAAAGACAGAGAAAACTGTCCCTAGAGGACAGAGATGCATTCATGAAAAGACAAATCTTGGTGAGGGGAGGGGAAGTAAGAATTAAGATGTGCTACGTCCATGTACCAACTCCCCACTATGAATGTAATGATTATAGACTGCAAACGTGCTAGTGAAAAATTTTTAAAATTAGAAAAACACAAATTTTAAAAGCAGTTAACATGAACAGAGTAATTTTAAATTATGCTCATATCTAAAAACAATAAAATGCAAAAGATGAACAAAATGAGCAAAAAAGTTTTAGAAGATAGAAGTGAGTTCCCTAAATGCTTGCAGGGAGAGGAAATCACTTAAGGAGAACTATGCATGAGACAACAAGGACAGAAATCCAGAAGGTTCAAGATCTGAAAAATGGTAATTGCAGAAAGAGAATTTAAGGAATCAGGTTCTAGGGGCAAAACTCAGTTATAGAGGATTTGCATAGCATGTGCAAACCCTGGATAATTAATATCCAACACCAAAGGAAAAACAAAGCAGTTAGAATTTCCAATAAAGTAAGAAAGGCCCTTATGTGAAACAGGACTGTCTTTACCTATGTACAAACACTACTGGGGAAATTTCAGAATCCCAGTGTAAGGGTCCTAAAGGAATCTGGGGAAAAAATAGGTCAAAAGGGCAGTAAACTGGCACAAATTCCTTATGATGAATGTAATCATTACGTATACCTAAAATGTACCAATAAGTGCAATTAATTAAAAAATACATAAACAGGTACCAAATATGTTATCAGAAGCCCAGAATACTAAAACCAATGAGGCATTGACTTCTAAACGCTAAGGAAAAATGATTCTTACCCATTCTAACTCTCAACAGCATTTAAGGGCAGCCTGAAGGATGGGAAGGTGTGCTGAGGAACAGAGGCAAGGAGTGGGGGAAAGATGCCGCCACCGTGACACACAGCCCAACAAAGTAGGCGGAAGATTTAGAGAAGAAGCACAGGTAGCCAGTGACACCCCAAGTACTCAGTCATCATGGGAAGAGAATCTAAAACCCAATGCAGAGGAACTACAACTCCTGTGTCCTGTGGGAGGCAACATAAACAGTAGTCACTTTGAAAAACAGTCTCACAGTTTCATACAAAACTTTTAACCACATTCCAATAGTTCCCACGCTAGAGAAATGAAAAGGTATGATCAATAAAAGATTTGCCCATGAATTCATAGAAATGTTATTTGTAATAGCCCCAATCACAAAGTAGCACAAAGGTCCCTCAATGGAGGAGAAACAAATCATGGTATACTCATGCAACGGGTTATTATTCAGAATAAAAAGGAGGGCTGGAGACGCAGCTCAGCGTTAAGAGCACTTGCCTCGCATCTGAGAGCTCTGGGCTCAATCCCAGCCCTGCAAAAACCAGCACACCACCAGAACTACTAATATATGCAGTGAATACAGACAAGTCTTAAAATCACTATGCTGTGCTAAGAGAAGTTAGACACTGAATGCACACACTGCATGATTCCATTTACATGAAGCTGGTGAAGAGCTAATCTAATCTACAACGGCTGAAGGACAACTGGCGAGAAAGACTGTGCAAAGGGGCACACAAGGAATGTTTCGGCGGGGGGTGGGGGTGACAAAAATGTCCTGGCCTTGACTGGGATGTTGGCCACACAGATCCACAAACTTGTCAAAATACACTGAACTGCATTTTGCTGTAAATTTTGTCTCAATAAGTAAGAGCTGTTGTTTATAAAATAAAGGATGATATTCTTTCTCCAGGAAAAATCCAAGTTATCCATGATTCACCCAAAGCCAAGAAATAAAGGATTCTCTACGTTCTGACTTTTTGCCATGTGGCCAATAGCAGAAAACTAGTGACTCTTCATGAGGGAAGGTTCCAGAATGGCGCCAGGGGCAGTAAGAATCCAAAATAACAGAGCAGAGGATAAGCACTTAAGTTTGCAAGAAGTCCCTGAAAAGATCACAAGAGCAAAAACAGAGTGCCAGGGATGTAGCTCAGCAGCACAAGCATTTGCCTAGCAAGCCTGAGGTCTTGAGTTCGATTCCCAGTACCAAAGGTGGAAAAAAAAAAGCAACAGGGGTCAGCTACAGGTCCTGCAAGATTATGCCTTCAGGAGGGTTCATCAATAATCTTTTATAATCTTGTTTGGGAAAGTTTATAAGTTCAAAATTATGCTGACTTTTTATGACCACAGGGAGTCCTTTAATAAAACCTACTTGTAAAACTTCCTACACCAAATTCATAGTGTCCTTTGCTCACTTGAAATCTGGTGATCTCAAGTGAATTCAAACAGCAACATTCAAAGAAACTAAGGTATATCTGGATTTTTAAGGTAAACTAAACTTCATTACCTTAATTAGCTAAATGTTTTGTTGTTTAGTCTTCAGGACAAGTAAAAGATCAAAGTTATCAGAGAACCTTAGCTATTCAGGCTGTTTATTATAGGCTGAGCATCTCTAATTAAAATGCTCTAAGCCTGAAACTTTGAGCACTTACAGGTTTGAGTTTTGGGATTTCAAATATTTTAAAATCTGAAACACTCTGAAATCTGAAACACTGGTCCCAAGCATTTCAGGTAAAGGATACTCGTACTTTTTTATTTTTTTAATGGTCCTAAGAATTGAATTGAGGGGCTTTCCACTGAGCTCAGCCCCATTTTTATATTTTATTTTTAGAGAGGGTCTTGCTAAATTATCCGGGCTGGGTTTGAAGTTATGATTCTCTTGCCTCAGCTCCTAGGAATGCTGGGATTATAGGTGTGTGCCTGCACACTTGGCTACTCAAATTTATTTTTTAAATAGAAAATATGTATATACCTTCAAACCAGTACAAAAAAGACGATATGGTAAAGACTGTATGTGGCTTCCCATTCTCCTCTTGTCCCACAGTAATGTTATCTTTAAACTGGACACATGCAATACCTGAAAGAGAGACCAGGACATTTCCCAGTCTCTCTTACAGCTAATATGTTCATGTGGTCCATTCGAGGGAAGTTCTTTTTTCTTCTCAGGCCTGGAGCACAGGTGTTACCTTGGCCCTGAGCTATGGGCCACAGTCTAGGGTGGCAGGAGATGGAAACTAGAAAGCGCCTGGACCCTGGACACTGCGGGGAACAGAAATGTCCACGAACATCAACAGCTAAGGGTATACCCCCGTTTGCCTTGGGAAGGAAGTAACTTCTATTTTGTTGAAGATAGCACTCAGAACTTACTGTTCTGAGTTTTTTGTTATTTACCCTAAAAATCATCTTTTTCTCACTTCAGCTTATCAATCCTTTTGCGGGGGGGGGACCAGTAATCAAACTCAGGACCTTACACTTGCCAGGTAGGTGCTGCTGAGCTGTATCCCTGCCCCTTACATTTTTAAGGGCCAACATCAATGCAATGTTTAAGGCATTCCTTTTTCATTTAGTACCATTTTAGAAATTATTAAAAACTAAATTAGTGACAGAGGTACCTTCTTCACAGATGGGGGGGTACATCCTAATTTTTAAAACAAACTTGTTCTCTGTGCACGTTTCTTTCCAATGTCATAAAGTATGAATAACAAATACCCTTGTATGTATAACAGATTTTTAGAAGAAAACTGCCAGATCAAAGGGCATGTGCAACTTATTTTTTGATATCTATTAATTGTCTTTCATAGGTGTTATGGTAATTTATACTTCATGAACACACACCTTCCTTTTTAGTATCAAGTACTACTAACTTTCTGACCTTTGCCAACCTGGTCAGGGAACACAGAATCTCAAGAGGATGGTTGAGACTGAGCCCTAGAATTCAAAGTGATCACATTGGCAGCTGTAGTAAATGAAAAAGAAGATTAAAGCACAGAATTGAGCCAAGGACAAAAACTACATGATCATCTCAACGAATGCAGAAAGAGCTTTTGACAAAGTCCAGCACTCACTGATGATAACCCTACAGAACGCTGGAATAGATGGTCTTACCTCAACCTGATCAAAGCCATCTATGACAGACCAACAGCCAGCATCATACTAAATGGACAAACACTGAGAGCTTTCACTCTAAAATCAGGAACAAGACAGGCATGTCCACTGTCTCCACTCTTATTCAATCAACATAGTCCTGGAAACTTTAGCCAGAGTAATTAAACAAGAGAAAGAAATAACGACAGGAAAGAAAGAAGTTAATTTAGCACTATTTGCAGATGAGGTGATACTCTACATAGAAGACCCCCAAAGCTCCACTGAAAAACTTAGATATAATAAGCAAATTCGGTAGTGTAGCTCAATACAAAGTGAACACTCAAAACAACAACCTCCCTGTACATGAACAACAAACACAGAGAGAAATTAAGGAAACAACACCTTTCACAATAGCATATAAAAAAATGAAATAGCCAGGCATGGTGGCACATGCCTATAATCTCAGGAGGCTAAGGCAGGAGGATCATCGTTGAGTTCGAGACCAGCCTGGGCTACAAAGTGAGCTCAAGGCCAGCTTGAACTGCATAGCGAGATCCTGTCTCAAAGAAAAAGCCTCCCCCCAAAACAAACAATAACAACAAAGAAAAAACTGGAATGGGGAAAGGCAAACACACACACACACACACACACACACACACACAGCAGTTTTAATTTCTCTTAGAAAAGAAAGGTTTGTGCTAATATTGTCTGGGCCATTAAATGCCTATACCCTGTACTCTGAGTAACTAATTTAACGGTAACAACACACAATGTATTAACCATTGTAACTCTATTATCCTATTTTGAAATTTTTCTTATTTTTTCTCTTTAAAATAAAATTTTTTAAGAAGCAAAGAATCATTTAACTTTTTTTTTTGTTTTTTTTGTTTTGTTTTGTTTTTTGAGACAGAGTCTTACTATACAGTTCAGGCTGGCCTTCAACTCACTATGTAGCCCCAAGCTGGCTTCAAACTTGCAGCAATCCTCCTGCCTCAGCCTCCTCAGGGCTGGGATTACAGGCGTATGCCACCACACCCGGCTTGTAATTATTTATTATAACCTAAAACATGTAAGTAAATAAGCCATTTCTTTGCGTATGAGTGTACTAATTCATGTTCCCAGTCCACTTGCTTTCATCACTAACACCAATGATGTATATATATCAACTATAACTTCTAACTGGAATTTCTTTTAAGTAAAGTAAGAACTTATAAACACCTGGAGAAGTTGTTAGTGAGGACAACAACAGTGTAAGGAATGTAGATCTTGAATGTGATGCCAAACTAAACAAACCTGAGCTCAACCAGTCTCAGGACATAGAGGATTCTGTCTTACTAGTTCTCAGCAGTGATGAAAGCCAGCAGTCTGAAAGCAGTACAAGTGAAGAGGACTCTGTGTTTTGTTGAAAACAGTGATCAAAAAGAATCATTACATGGAAACTCAGAAAATACATCTCATGACAATGCATTCTTTGTAATTGACACAACTCCTGGGTTGAATGCTGATAAAAATTTTTACTTGGAAGATAAGGCAAGTGAGGTTACCACTGGGGAAGAAAAAGAAGAGGAAGAGGATGATAACAGTGAAGAACCATCAGACAGTGACAGAAGTAAACATGAGTATAGCGATGAAGATGACTTAGTAACACAAAGTTTAAACTTCTGAAGTTGACAAGTAGCAGTATAGACTCTGGTCTGAGTATCAAGGAATTGGGTGGTGTGTGTATTAATTTCAATGCAGAAAAACTTCAGCCTGAAAAGAAAACTCTAACACAGATCAAGCAGAAAAAGAAAAACGAGCTTCTACAGAAAGCTGTTATTGCACCCGATTTTGAAAAAAAATGATTGTGTCGCACCATATAGTGAATCAAAGTGTCAACTTCAGAAAAAATGCAGGAAAGAACGACAAAAAACTGCTGGTGATGGTCGGTTTGGTATGAAAGCTCCAAAATTGACTAACTTAAAACTGATCTCAAAGCTCTGAAGATGCAGGCAAGCACGGACCCAAAAAGGTTTCACAAGAACAATGACCAAGATGGCTTCCCTAAGTACTTCCAGATTGGAACTATTGTTGACAATGCGGCTGACTTCTACCGTTCACAAATTCCCAAGAAGCAAAGGAAAAGGACTACTGTGGAAGAACTGCTGGCCGATTCTGAGTTCAGAAGATATAACCGAAGGAAGTACTCAGAAACTTTTCAGAACATGTCTGAAAAGGCAGCAAATGCAGCAGGAAAACAAATTCAGAAAGAAGAAATTTTGCAATTAATATTCACCAAGTATATCCCAGTGTTTTACATCTTCCCTTTATTTTATCTGTACAAGTTTTTTTTTTTTTCCTTCTTTTCAAGACAGGATCTCACTATGTACTGCAGGCTGGCCTTGAGTTTACTTTGTAGTCCAGGATGGTCTCGAACTTGCAACGATCCTCCTGCCTCAGCCTCCCGAGTGGCTGGGATTACAGACATGCACCACCATGCCCGGCCAGTACCATACAATTGAATAGAAACTGGCTCTGCTTATATAGGGATTTCTGAAAATAAAGTTGACTGACAGGGAATCAATCACATGCCCCTTGGAATAAAAATAAGTGTTCCACAAAAGAAAAAAAATAAATAAAAACCCGGGAGAGATCCATAATAAAACATGAAAAAGATCTTTACAAACTCCTAAGAAGTGATTTCAGGAAATACTGTGTAGGGAAAAAAATTACTGTGCAAAACAATGTGTATATGCTTACTACCTATAAGAAAGAAAAAAAGTATCAATACTTATTTTCACAAAAATAGATAAAATTAGAAATAAATGAAATGGTTACCTGTAAGCAGTGGGTAGGAACAGAGTAAAGGAGATAAGGAAGATCTCTTGAAACACTTATGTAATTTAACTATTAAATAAAAATTTTAAAAAGTGAGAAAAGCAAACTCTAAAACTGAATATATCCAAGTGTGGTGGTACACACCTGTAATCTCAGCACTCGGAAGCTGAGGCAGGAGGATCACCGCAAGTTTGAGGCTGGCTGGGGCTACACAGTAAGTTCAAGGCTAGCCTGAACTGCATAGGAGACTGTCTCAGAACAAAATCAACAGATGCCTGGCAAGGGCAGCATCTTGAGTTTGATTTATTTAACTAAACAAAATCAGAAAACGGATTATGCACCTGTAGGTGGAATATATCCTGAAGATTTAGGAAATCTTGAAAGTAGAACAAAGTCTCTTAAGAATGATCTTGAACTACTCTGACTTGCTGTTGATACATTTAATTGTGAAACTATTTTCTGTATACTACTGAGAGAAAAAGGATAAATATGTATACAGATGTCATTGAAAAAGCAAAGTACAAAGATTTTCTACAGGATGCTACCGTTTTCACAAGAAAGAGAACTTAACAGAAAATGCACCTGCTCATTTGTGCAGAGAAACATAGGAAGAATAATCTAGAAACTAAACAGTGAGCAAGTGGAAAAAGGAAAAGAGAGAACAGCACCTGAGTAGCAGGGATGAAGAGGGCACTTCTGAGTGATCTTTGCACCTGATTCTTTAGGACCACAGTACAATGTGACATACAGTGTATCTTCTGAAACAAAAGAGTAAAACTATAGCAGCGCAATTTGTAATAGCTAAAATGTGGAAGCAACCCAAGTGTCCATCCACAGAAGACTGGATTAAAAAACTCTGGCATTTTTATATAATGGAATATTATTCAGCTATAAAGAAAGACAGTTTTGGGGACTTTGCAGGCAAGTGGTCAAAACTGGAGTCCATACTCATAAGTGAAATAAATCAACGGTACATGTGCAGGCAACGTATTGTATCACTGGTGTAAGAACCTGAGGGTGGGAATATAAACTAAGAGACATGATGGAAATCTGTTCAAAAACAAAGAACAGATGGGACGAGGGAAAGGAGAAAAGAAAAAGACAAAAATGTATGTATGTATATATGAATATACATATATGCAGGAGGGCTAACATGGTTCTACTATTGTATGATATCACTTAAATTTGATCAATCTTGTATGTCTGTATGTGTTATTCTGAACACACACTTCAAAGATATCAATATGCAAAGCAGCAACTATTGGTGGTTTTTTTTTTTTTGGCTTTGGTTTTTTGTTCTTTTGTGTTTTTCTGTTGAGAGGATTAACTGTCTGACCAATTTTGCATGTCTGTATCTGGGTTCATATATATATACACTTCGAAGATATCAATAGGTAAAGCAACAACCACTGTTGAGCCCATGTCACCTTGTCTGTAGATCAGTTTTGATTGTACTATTTTTTATGCTAATTTGTGTCTGTGTGTTAATGTTTTTGTGCTTTTATTTTTCTAAAAATAAAAAAAATTAAAAAAAAAGAGTAAAACCAAGCAGGCTTGAACACAGACACCAACAAACGAACCTAGCTCTACACCAAGAGATCACCATACTTCCAGCGTAGGTTGGAAAGGTTTTTGGTTTTGGCTTTGGATTTTTTGAGGGGGGCCTTGCATAATTTTTAATAATCATATGGGGTAAAAAGTGCTAGTCTTGGCCTGGCATGGTGGTGCACGCCTGTAATCCCAGCACTTGGGAGGCTGAGGCAGGCAGATAGCTGTGAGCTCGAGACCAGCCTGGGCTACAAAGTGAGCTCAAGGACAGTCTAAACTGCATAGTTAAGACTGTGTCTCAAAACAAAAAAAAAGTGCTAGTCTTTACATATATAGCTACTGGTAAGGGGAGAAGGTAGGCCTGCCTAACTCCAAGGTTATTTTAACTTTCTTGTATTTTTCTTACTACATTCATGGTTTCATTTTTTAATTTAAATCTTTGATCTCTGAGTAATTAATTTTGTTAAGAAATGGGAAAGAATTTAACTTTCACTTTTTGATCCCAGTTCTGGCATTAGTAGTTGATCCATCTTTTTTGAACTCATCTAAAATATAATCTTTTTTTTTTTGAGACAAGATCTCACTACATAGTCCAGGCTGGCCTCGAACTCACAGCAACCCTCCTGCCGCCGCCTCCCATTTGCTAGGGTTACAGCGGTGAGCCACCGTGCCCTGCTGAAACGTAACCTTAACGGCACCAAATTCCCTTTCCCTTGTCTTTGGTTCTCTTTCTGGATTCTCTATTCTGTCCCATCCTTTGTCTACATAAGGGTTAAGTACCATCCAATTTTAATTATAACTTTATAACATATTTTAGTATCTGGTAATTTATTCCTTAGGTTAGTACTATTATTTGGCTGGTGGTGGCTTTAAGACACAGTCTATGTAGTTCAGGTAGGCCCTGAACTCACAATGTAGCCCAGGCTGGCCTGGAATGCAGTGATCCCCTTGCCTTGACCTCATGAGATGAGATTATAGGAATGGACCACCACACCCAACTTCTCAGAATTTTCAGTTTTTACATTTTAACACTTTTCAAGCCCGGCATGGTGGTGCACACCTGTAATCCCAGCACTCAAGAAAGAGGCTGAGGCATGAGGATGGTTTTGAGTTCAAGGCCAGCTTGGGCTACAAAGTGAGTTAAGACCAGCCTGAACTGCAGAATGAGACCCTGTCTCAAAAAGACCAAGAGAAAAAGCTTCTTAAAATTTGAAATCTGCTTTTGCTTTGAACAGAGTATTATTAGTGGAGTTGATAATTGAGGGAAAACTAATTAGCAGACAAACATAAGTCTCCCCAACCAGTGTATATATCTTCATGCACTCAACTATTTTAGGTTACTTATTAATTATAACCTTCAATAACATCGTTTTAAAAATGTTAACTATAGAGCCCCACTATATTAATTACACTTCCATCTGCCATTCACTCAGTACAGAGCAACACCTAGAAGTGGACCCAGGAATAATTATCGCAGGTTTTGCCACCTATGTTTTTTATAAGAAATAGAAGATTAGATGCCACAAAATCCTCTTTTTGTGCCAACACATTGCTCAACATAAAGTTTTAACTAAAATCATGACAAAAATCTTGGTTTCTGAATACCAGTCTCCTTTAAAAGGAAGCAAGGCTCCTCAGAGGAATGACGCATCCCAGGGTCGAGGCAAGCAAAGTACAGAACAAACCTGGACCATCTTTTTGTGCCGTATTACACAGAAGTAGTTAAAGACTGAAGCCCAGTGCGGTGGCTCATGCCTGCAGTGCCAGCTACTTGTGAGGCTGAGAAAAAAGGATCACTGATTTGAGGCCAGCCTGGGCAAATCAGTGAGTGAGATTCCATACAAAACAAGCAAAGGGAAGGAGGGAGGAAAAAAGAGAGATGACAAATGAACAAGAAACCAGCTTGCAAGGATTCCCATGGACAAAACTGAAAAAACTTAAGCATCAAAATGAGCGCTCAGCAGCACAGTACCTGCCTGGTAAACGCAAGGTCCTCAGCTTGATTTCCAGTACAAAAAAAAAAAAAAAAGTGCAAACAGCCAAACATGGTGGTACAAGTATGTAATCCCAGCACCCAAGAGGTTGAGGCTGGAGAGTTGACGCAGGGTCAAGGATAGCCTAAGGCTACATAGTGAGTTCAAGGCCATCCTGGACTAGAGAGCAAGACTTTAAAAAAAAGTGCAAACAATTAAAACTCAATGAATACAAAATGGGTTTACATAAATTCATACCAATGATGACAAGTATGATGAGGAACAAATTAATGAGGAAAAAGTAAGTTCTTTTCAGGAACAGAATGCTGCAATAATCTTATGTAAGAGTTAAATCACTACTCTGAGTCCCCATTTTCACTAAGTGATCAAAGGTAGCATTATCATACCTCTAAGGGGACAAATACATGCCTCTTGGTATCAGAGATGATAACTGCCCTAGGTAGTGCCAACATGCACAACCTGACTCGGGAAACTAAGGAACCTGGAAAAACCCAACTGACAAACTTTCTACAAATCATCTATGTTCTTTAAAATGACCAGTGTCAGGAAAGACAAAAGCAGGCTAGAAAACTGATCCTCATTTAGAAACGTACAAATTCAATGCAATGCATGATCCTAGGGTGAGCACTGTATCAGGAGAAAAAAACCACTTTTTTCCTATAGAGAGCATCTAAAAAGAGTAACAATTGGTGATGTGAATAAGATCTATTTCAATAATATTATATTAATGCTCTATTTCCTACTTTGATAATTATATTATTGTTATATTCTAGGGGAATACATGAAGCACGGGGGCTAAGGGTCACACTTGTAATTTAATCTCAAGTAGTTCATAAATGAAGGTTTTATATCAGGCATCCACACTTTCCATTTATCAGGCTGAGTTAGCAACACACCACTTACATTTATGATAAACATTGTCAGGAGGCACTGTCTGTGTTCTCATCTCAGCAGCCTAGGTTTCCACAGAAGGCACACTTCTAGACTAAACCATACTTTAAAAAACAAAGGGAAAAAAAAAAAAAACACTGGCCATCCACTACAGTACAAACATTAGACAGCCACAATACCCAAAACAGATGTCTCCACAATGACCCATCATGCCTTACATGATTTGACTTTCACTGCTCTCCCATCTCTCCTACACTTGCCTCCTTAGGTCTGTGGTCAAGGGTCACTTTCCCAGAGAACCGGCTGACCTTCCTATCTAAACCAACGGTTTCTGCCACATGCTGCTGACAGTCTTCCTCTGCCCTTTTCCTTCAGTACTTGGTATTTTATCATATTCCTCCTCACACTCCCAGAATGCAAGTTTCATAGGTTGTGTAGTGGATGACAACTGGTGGGCAGCTTATAACCCCCAGGTGAACTAAGTAAGCGTGATACTGGGTGTGGGAGGCCACCTGGGGATTGTTGTGGAGAATAAGTCAGGCTGTTGGGAGCTGAGAGAGGCTGGTGGGAGCTGTAGGGAGCTGTTGGCTCTGTTAGAGGAGCTCGTCACGCTGGCTTTCCTGATGAACTCGGCTGCTTTCATCCCCAGAGGAGCTCAGGACCTTGTTGCTAAGAATAGCTTTGGTTCACTTTAGGGGAGCTCTGGTCCTCAACTCTGAGCATCACTTCCGGGCCCTAGAGGGGAAGATAGTACAGTGCTGGTCTTCTGCAGAAGCCTGCTGCGTTGGCTTTCCTGATGGGAACTCAGCTTTCTTGATCATCAGAGGAGCTCAGGACCTCACTGTTGCTGAGGATAGCTGTGGTACTTTTCAGGGGAGCTCTGGTTATTTCTTTGAGCATCGCTTCCTGGCTCCAGTGCAGAGATCCCTGAGCCTCCTGGCACAGATGCTGCATCCCGCTGGCACAGACTTTCTAGAGTCCACCATTGACCTTTGCATCTTCCCAGCGCAGATCCGTGAAACAGGCCTGCATGAGACATTGTCATGGGCTCTAGGCCTCCAGTTAGACTCAGGGGAGGCACTGTTATTGGCTCTAGGTCTTCAGCTGGACTCATACAGGACATTCACAATAATCCGGGTTCTCGGCTGGATTCTTTGGTCTATAGTGTGTGGACAGATTCCCTGCACTCTCTTGTATATGATTCTTGGGGTAACTATTATAAATAATCTTGTAAAATAGGTGTCCTGTATTATATTGTTCCCCTTGCAAAATATCCGCCAAACCAACACAGGTCTTCTGAATCAATGTCTAAAACAGGCATACATACATGCAGTTTCTTTTGTCTTTAGATGTTAATCATCATTCTTCAATTGAAGTCTGTTATGCCTTTGCCCTTGACTATCCCTGCCATGGAATTAAGACTATGAAGAGCCTTAAATGCCAAGCATTATTCTATGTGGAAGCAGGTGGGGTCATCAGAGTGACCCTACAAAAGCCGTACTTTATAAAGAGCCCTTAGTGAGAAGGTTTGGAAAAACAGCAGGACTGGAAAGCAAAGATGCAAGAGACATTGCAGATTGTACAGTAGTTAAAGCTAAGGTCTTTGGAGTAGGAAGATCTGCATTCATCCTAGTCCTAGAGTTCACCAGAAGAGCTCCATAACTTTGGATAAGCTGTTAGCTTAAAAGTTCTCCAGCTGGGCACTGTGGTGCACACATGAAATTTCAGCAACTCGGGAGGCTGAGGCAGGGAAAACTGCCATGAATTTGAAGTGATCCTTGGCTATGCTGTGAGTTCAAGGCTAGTCTGACATACATGTGCAAACCATGATAGATAGATAGATAGACAGACAGACAGACAGACAGACAGACAAAGACAGACAGCATAGTTCTGTGTTTCAGCTGGCTCGGTGTAAAATGAAGGTCAGAATAATAACCTAGGGAAGTTGTGAGGTATGATAATCCAGTGTTTAAGTGATGCATCAACACAAATTTTAGCAATGTGTGCGGGAAAAGAACAAAAGAGTAATTGTTCATTCATTCAATTTATCTTTACTGAGCACACAGTTATGCCAAGCACTATTTACAGTAGAAATGCAACTCTGAGCAAAGAGAATTCCTGCCCTCATTGTGTGTACACTGTATCACAAGGGGACACAAAAAGGCCCTAATTTATATGAATCTACCCAGTTCTTGAGTTTCACATGGTGAACAGCAAAGGCTGGAATAGTGGTCAAGTTCCACCAAACTGCTATTTCACTGTCTCTTCAGGAAATGCATGTACTATACTGTCAAGGTGTGGGAAGGGCTGGTGAGAAAAATTAAGCAGGGTGACGAGACAGAATATGTTTATTAAGGAGGTGAGAAATGTCAGCGTTTAATCTAGAATAGTTTGACGCCACAAGTAAAGCTGAAATTCAGGAAAGCTGATTTGAAGATGATGTTTCTGAGACAGAAATGATATAAGCTACTGCTTCAAAAGGCCGGCTAAAAGCTGACTAGGAAAAGCACCTTAGAGATTTTAACTTACTTACATGTAAGCTTTAATCTTTTTCTGTTTTGGGGAATGGGAGACAGTACGATTTCTTGATGCAAAAAGGATTGAATTTCCTTATCCAAATAAGGTCACATGGTGACCCTAGTAAACAAAAATGAAGTTATTAGGATTAGCCATCACCAATAACACTAGTGTTCTCATAAGAAGGGGAAAGGCAGGAGAGTCACTGAAAGTGCAAGAGCAGCCTGGGCTACAAAGTGAGCTCAAGGTCAGTCTGAAATGCATAGCAAGACCCGGTTTCAAAAAGATTAAAAAAAAAAAGTGTGTGTGAGGAGAGACTTGAATGTAAAGAGAAATACAGAGCTCAGAAGATGATGCCTAGAAACACTGGGAGGTAACAACCACCTACAGTGAAAAGGCTAACAGATTCTCCCTCACTGTCCCCAAAAGGAGCCAAGTCTGCCGACTCCCTGATTTTAGACTTTTAGCCTTCAGAACTGTGAAACAATGTATTTTTGCTTAAACCACCCAGTTTGTGGTACCAAAGAAAACACTATTTGTATACTTATTTCCCTTAAGAAATCATAAGCCCCTTGAGAGGAAGGGCTGTGCTCTAGTCATCCAAAGTTCCACACTTATATGTGGCAAAGGATTTATGAGACATCTTAGTTCTAGCACCTATACACATGAAACGTAATCAATGCCAAATTTCTCCCACTACTTTTTCCATATATATTTTTCTTAAAAGATACTTTCTTTGGCAAACTGACATAATCCTTTACAAATGTAATTTTATCTGAATTTAATTTCTTAGATATATTCAAGTAGTCTAGGTTATTCAATTTAGAAATCCTGGAGATAAGAGCACTAGGGTTTGGCAGTAACAAATAAAAATTTAAATATAGCACATATTACATACAAATAAGTACACATAACTCACTGTGGCTTTAGACCTGACATGGACACAAATATGTAACATACGCATATGTATTTCATACATGTGAATATCAATATAGATGAACTACAACTATTAGACACGCAGACAGTAGTAAGAAATGTCACATGAAAGTCAAATGTAAATTCACGTAGCAAGTGTGTCCAACCTGTAGTCTTCGCCTCTTTTTAAAATTTTTTAAATTTCTTGTGGTACTGGGGATTGAACTCGGGGTCTTGACACTGAGCTACATCCTCAGCTCTTTCTTTTATTTTGAAACAGGGTCTCCCTAAGTCACTAAGTTACCCACTCTGAGCTCAAATTTGGCAATCTTTCGCCTCAGCGTTCCAGAGCGATACGATTATGGCATGTGCTACCATGCTGTGCTGCCTTTTCTTTTTAAGTGTTTCAATAAAAGTATATAAAAAGGAAGTTTTATTACTTATATACATTACCTCTATTATATATATGACCCAAAAGCTGGGTGTGGTGCCACATGCTGTAATCCTAGCACTTGGGAGGCTGAGGCAGGAGGATTGTTGTGAGTTCGAGACCAGCCTGGGCTACAAAGTGAGCTCAAGGCCAACCTGAACTGCACAGCGAGATCCTGTCTCATAAAGATCCCCCCCAAAAAAACACATCTGTGTAATGAAAAGCGTGAAGAAGGCAGCTCTTTACTCCAGCTGACGGCACCTGCATCCTCAGAACCTACAGATAAGGTGACTCACTGAATCAAACAGAACTGTCCAAGTTCATCTAACAAATGTGTCAGAGGCAGACTGGAACTTGGGGTTGTGTATCAACAGGACAAGCACTTTTCAGATAAACAGCCTAAGAGTATATGCCTGTATTACCACATAGGAGCAGGAGTCACTGAATTTATCCCACTGCATTATGCACAGTCAAAACAGTGACAAAAACAAGTCTACTCTCAAAGGCCTCAGAACTCACATAAGATGACCACCAAGCTCCTGCACAGTTTATCTTGGGTAAGGGGCCTGAAGAGCTACTATAGGCTCCTTCCTAACTGTGCTTACCCCATCAGTGTGAGCAGAGAGTGCTTAAGACAGAAGTCCTAGTAATGCCCAATCTACCCCTGAAGACTAAGACAGAGATTATAAGCCCCTACATCTTGCCCCTACACTTTTGCTTATAATACTTAAGTTGTGGACACTGAATATCTGAAGAATCACATAAAAATAAGGATCTGTAGCTTCTCTAAAAAATCTTAAGATGTAGGAACACTGGCCTATCTTCCATTGCACACCTTCTAATAACCACCATTGTGTGCTTACTCACAGTACACCTCAGCCAGGCACAATCACAAATTGCATACAGTACTCATTTTAAGCAACCAACACACATGACCCAAATACTCCTGCAAGATCTGGAATCTTTAAAAAGCCAAAGATGATGTAAAATGAAGAGAAAACAAATGAATCTGTGCAACCGGGTAGTAACTTAATCACACAGCAAGATACAAATCTACTTAACTATATAAAGCTCAGCAATTTGATTCTGTAACCCTATCGAAACAGATCCTGACAACAACAAAACTGTTCATGTTCTTCAGTAATCATATTATTAATGATGGCAGTGGTAGCACTGTTATCCTGAAACTGTTGTACATAGACTATGGGAAAAAGAATAATCACAGCGAAGATGCTGAGAACTGGGATCTTCCTTCCACAAAGGAAGAGATATAAAATCAAAGAAAAACCTAGGTCCATCACTATTCTAGTACTGTAAATTGGTGTTTTCATTGTTTTGTCTGTGTGTGTGTGCACGCACATGCATGCGCACTTTACTGGAAATCCAACCCACAGGTATTCTCCCATTGAGCAGCCCTTTTTATTTATTCTGAAACAGGTTCTTCTAGGTTTCCCAGGCTGGCCTCAAAATTTGTAATCCTCCTGCCTTTGCCTCCCTAGTAGCTGCGATGACAGACACTGCCCAGCTATGTTTTAAGTACCATACAAACTCAGTATATCTTAATAGAAAAAACAAAATTACTTCCGGCCTCTAGTCACAGAAAAAGCCTACAAATAATGAAAAGCTCAGTAGGAATAAGTTCCCTAAGCACCTAGATGGACTATGGTCTCCAAATGCCCCCACTAAACAGCTTCTTGGAGAAAGCACCCCTTCCTGATCTGAGGCAGAAAATGTCCAAGGTAAATCTGGTTGTACTATCATGCTAGATAGCAAGATAAACTGTCACAGATGTCTCAGGTTGAGTTAAAAAGCTAGGGACTCCAATTGGCTGAAGCAGGGAGAATCAATAAAAATAACAGTTGTAGGTGCTACAACATGAGTATTATAAAATAACACCTATACATACATTATGCTAGGTGAAAGAAGCCATCACAAGACCACATAATGTATAACCGAATTTATACGAAATGTCTAGAGCATAGAGGTAAATTCACTGCGAAAGAAAGCGTACTGGTTGCCTACAATTGGAAGCCGGTAGCATGAGGCTGGGGGAGGACATGGAGAATGATATGTAACAGGAACAGGGTTTCTTTTTTGGGGGCAATGGAAACATTCTAAACTTACGATTATGAAGACAACGATTGCATAACTGTTTCAGTTCACTAAAAACCACTGAACTGCACACTTTAAATGGTCGAGTTTTGTTGTAAATATATTATACCTGTACAAAACTGTAGGGAAAAACCCAATTTCAATGAATTGAACTATAAATAAATTTAAACCTATGAGTTTATAATCAAACCTTTATTGGGCATTTTGAAAACATCAGAACTCCAAATGTAAATTGGCGTGGGTAATCAAAAAGAAGAGATGAAGTTCCTCTTTATAGAAGATTACAACTAGTAAATTAAGGAATATAGTGTTATCCTTTTTTTTTTTGTCTTTTTGAGACAGAGTCTCACTATGTAGTTCAGGCTGGCCTTGAGCTCATTCTGTAGCCCAGGCTGGTCTCGAACTCGCAACCACTCTCCTGCCTCAGCCTCCCAAGTGCTGGGATTACAGGCATGCGCCACCACGCCCAGTGTTATCCTTTTGGAACCTTAAATAATGAATCTAGACAATTACCAATGACCACTACAATCACATAAAAAACATAAAACTAGAGAGTAGATGCTTCCTGAGAGAACAATACAATAATGCCTATGAAGTAGTAAAACAAATTTACAAGGAGTAGAACCATACAATAAGATTAGAGACATTTCAAATAATCGCAATGTAAGGACCTTATGGATGCTGATTAAAACAAAATTAGCAGGAAAACTTGAACAATCATTAAAAATTAAGAGCCCACACTTTATGATACTTGAGATTTACTTTAAAATAAAATGGAGGGCCAGGGATATAGCTCAGCAGCACAAGCATTTGCCTGGCAAGCACAAGGTCCTGAGTTTGGTTTCCCGTACCCCCCCCAAAAGGAATAAAAATAAAATAAAATAGAAGGAGCTGGGAGTGTTGGTGCATGCCCGTAATCCCACTGCTCAGGAGGCTGAGGCAGGAGCATTACAGCAAGCTTGAGGCCAGCCTGGGCTACATAGTGAGTTCAAGATTGGCCTGAACTGTACAGCAAGAAAAAACAGATGGAAAAGACACAATTAAACAACACTGACTATAGTGTAATTGCTGAAGTTGACAGATGCATATGGAGTTAATTTTGCCGTTTTCTTTGTCTTTCTACATATAAGATTTTCTATAATAAAGCTTTTTAAAAGATAACAATGTTGGCAAATCTACACATCATTATTGCATTTATGTATCCCACTATTTCCCATCTCTGAACTTAAGACTATTTTATAGCTAACAATGCATCAGTTTAACTGATAGTATTTTTAGTAGTACACAACATGCGTTCTTCTAAAACTGATCTTAAATCTTTTTATTTTTTTGTACCAGGAATTGAACTCATGACCTTGCACTTGCCAGGCAGGCACTGTGTAACTGAGCTGTATCCCCAGCCTTTAAATTTTACATTCAATGAAAACATCTTAAAATTCTTAATGAAAACATCTTAAATTCAATAAAAAAAGTAAGGTTAATACATATATACACTTCTCCTAGCTAAATTATTTACAGTTATGTGGAAGAGTTCTAAAAAGCTCTCTCAGCTATTTGGATTTTCTTACTTGCTTTGAATTAATTCAATTACATTAAAAATAACATAATTCAGAAAATGAAAACTTTAGATAATATAAAAATGAACTCAGTCCCCAAACTGACAATAGTGGTAGAGATAACCTAATGAGCACAAGCAAATGACCACCTAAGGGGAAAAACCTAAAACTGCCAGTTATTCCTAAGGTCTAAATTGATTCCAGATGATCATGTCTGCTTTGAATGAGGGAATTCCTAAGCACCTACCTCTTACTCAGGTTAGCACTTAAACAAGTTGCTGGTTTCAAGTAATTTAGCAAGAAGCCTCATCCTTGCTGTAGTAGAAACACTAATGTAGGCTGGGCGTGGTGGCACACGCCTGCCTGTAATCCCAGCAAGACCAGCCTGGGCTACAAAGTGAGCTCAAGGCCATCCTGAACTGCATAGTGAGTGAGACACTGTCTCAGAAAGAAAAAAAAAAAAACAGAACAAAAAAACCCCAGTAATGTAAATGAAATTTGTTAACACAAAATTACTAAAGCACAAATTTAAAGAAACCACTCACAATGTATTTTTAAAAGGATGAGACAGGTGCCAATGCAAATTTCAAAAGCAAAAAGCAAAGTATGTATTAGCCATATTTTCAAAAATATATTTTGTGAAACCTAAAACGCCAACAAGATTATAATTTTTGAGGCTGGGCATGGTGGCTCACACCTGTAATCCCAGCACTCAGAGGCTAAGGCAGGAGGATTGTTGAGAGTTTGAGGCCTGCCTGGGCTACAAAGTGAGCTCAAAGCCAGCCTGAACTGCACAGTGAGTCCCTGTCTCAAAAAGACAAAACAAACAAAAGGCAAATACAATTCTTTGCCACCTGACAAAGGATATTCCTAATAAAGTGCTCCTTAAGATCAAGAAAAAAAAAAAAAAGGGCAAAAAGAAAAAAAAAAAAGATACTTTACAAATCACCAGATTTCCAAAGACCTGGTTTCTACCTAGCAAAGGCAATAACATGCCCAGTGTTGCCTAGATCAGTTCTCCTTCAAGGCTTTGTTCAAATGCTACCTTCTCTCAATGGTCTCTATCATCCTATTTAAAATTAATTGCATTTACAATGCAACCTTATCCCCACTTCTCAATTCTCTTTATCTTTCTCTAGTTTTCCTTTTCATTACATAATACATTGTATAGTTACTTATGGGCCCGGGGATATAGCTCAGTGGTATAAGTGCCTGCCTGGCAAGCACAAGGTCCTGACTTCAATTCCTGGGACCAAAAAAAAAAAAATTACTTAGTACTATGTTTATGGTCTCTCTCTTACTAAAATAAAACTCCTGGGCTGGGGATATAGTTCAGTGGCATAAGTGCCTGCCTGGCAAGTGCAAGGTCCTGAGTTCGATCTCCAGTACTTCAAACAAATAAAACTCCTTAGGGAGTATTTTTTTTTTGTTTGTGGCTTTTTTTTTTTTTTTTACTTTTATTGCTGTATTTCAAGGATGGAAAACAGTGATTAGGATATGGTAAACTTTTTCATAAATAGGAGCTAAGATTCTGAGAGGCAGGCATGGTGGCACATGCCTGTAATCCCAGCACTCGGGAGGCTGAGGCAGGAGGATTACCTGAGTTCAAGGGGCTGGGGATATAGCTCAGTGGAATAAGCGCTTGCCTAGCAAGCGCTGGGTCCTGAGTTCAATCCCCAGTACCGCCAAAGGCTACATAGCAAGTTCAAGGCCAGCCTATTACACAGCAAGAGCTTGTTTCAAAAAACAAAAACCTGAGGATATGAATTAAAAACCTTTACAACATACATGAGTAGTATCATTTCTAAAAATTTATCCTAAGGAAATAATCACTAAAAGCAATAATTTATCTAAAAGATTATTCATCTTAGCTTTGAATTAATTGAAGACTTGGGAAAACCCATAATGGAACACTTAATGTTATGAAAAATATTCATAGTAATGTTAACTGGGCAAAAATGTGTCCAGTGATTCTATTTTTATCTTTACAATGTGTACATGTTTGGGTCTGTGGCTTGTGGCTGTAGTCCCAGCTACTTCAGAGGATGAGGCAGGAGGATCACATGATCCAGCACCAGTTTGAGCAATATAATAAGATATCACCTTAGGAAAAAAAATAAAGATAAAGATGTTGGAATTTCCAAGGTATATCCTTGAGTATTAAAAAAAAATCCAATAAAACTTTATTTTAAAATTATTTCAAATATAATGGTTCTGTCCTACTAGACAAAAAGTTATAGAAATTTTTAAGCATCTCTACCCTAAATTTTCAATGTAACAACTCATATTTTTTTGAAAATTAAGAAATAGCATTATCTACCCCATCTTCTCTGACTCCACAGATCAGCTGAGTGCTAGAATGAGCCAAAGTCCTGTACTTCCTTATTCAATTAAATAAATTTACTACCAATTTATATTTAATCTATAAAGTTCTTTGAACTGCAAATACCATGAAAATTATTGTCTAACTTCCTAAAGTAAATAACAAAATTATGGCCAGGTGTGGTATGGTGGTGCACTCCTGTAATCCCAGCTCTCAGGAGGCTGAGGCAGGATGATCACTGAGTTCTAGGACAGCCTGGGCTACAAAGTGAGTTCAAGGCTAGCCTGAACTGCATAGTGAGACCCTGTCTCAAAAAGGCAAAAATAAATAAATAAATAAATAAAAATTTCTATATAAAGTCCATTCTGAAGTTATGTTCCACGGAAACTTTCAAAAGCAGCCAACTGTTAAATTATAAAAACTTATGACAAGCAGATGAAAGACACAGCTTTTGGAACACATTGAAAACTGAATGCTCAAGGGAAGAAAGCACCATGCCCTTTCAAGAGACACAATATGGTGGCTGGGGGACCCGACTATCCTTGCACCCAGGAGTTCCTCAGTCAGAAGCTTCTCTTCACTCAGCCTCTGCCTCTTCCAACCTCAGATCCATCAAAAGGAGCTGTCGGGGCTGGGGATATAGCTCAGTGGAATAAGCGCCTGCCTAGCAAGCGCAGGGTCCTGAGTTCGATCCCCAGTACCGCCAAAAAAAAAAAAGGAGCTGTCAACTGGAGACACCATGGCTAGTAACCAGGGCTATGTTCAAATCCCAGGTTTACAATTTTCTACAGAAGTAATCTGACAAAACTTCAACTTCCTTATCTGTAAAGTAACATGGAGATTATCACCAACCAGTTAATGTTAGTAAATAAAACGTTTTTGAAGAAGTGAATTGAGACAGCGCAAGACCCTAGAGGAAACACTTGTCAGTGGCCTGTAGAGGAAGCAGGAGACAGTTTCACCGCAATCAGCTCCACAGCCCTGGGCTCACTGTGTGGGTTCTACAAAACCAAGGCAGAAAATACTTCTGGGCGCTGACCTGGGTGCCATTAACTGTTGCATAAAAGTTTCTAAAATCGACATTTGAGGGCTTGGTTTCTGTATTTTTAGGTTCTGACCAGTTTTCATTATGACTGAGCCACAGCTCCTGAAAGTATATACACTGTTTCTGTAACTAACTGGTCTAAGGTCAGACACAAAGTAACAAAAAAAGGAGCTATGTCTCACTGCAAAGACCAAACTGCATTGGGTGCTTCTTCCTTAGACCTCCCTCCTTAGGAACCTGGTAACTACTAGCTTGTCAGGAATGCAGTCAAGAGCCATGTGGGGCTTGAACTTCGAAAATAGTTATCTCACAAACTTAGATATTTCTCCTATTTAAAGGAAGGCTGGTGAAACAAGAGAGGAGAGGTTAAAACTGTAAACTAGTAATTGAAGTCTGGGGAAAAAAAGGTTGTGAGATTACAAGGAAATGCCAACAATTCACTTACATATATCTTCAGAGCCAAAGTTGAACAAGATGAAATATACAGTAAAATAACTGCTAGGAGTATTTGTAATTCATGCCTCCACAAAAGGGCCAAGTATGGAAATAATTAGGAACACAATTTGAGGTTACCCATACGAGTAAACATAAGAGTAACAGTACAACTTCTGGCTTCAGAAATACCCAGCCTGGGCTACAAAGTGAGCTCAAGGCCAGCCTGAACTGCATAGCAAGACAGTCTCAAAAAGACAGACAAAACAGACAGAAAGAAAGAAAGACAGAAAGGGAAGAAAGGGAAGGAAAGGAAAGAAAGGAAGGCAGAAAAAGAAAAGAGAAAAAAGAAAGAAAGCATGTGGTGCACAATTAATCCAAAGTAATGGATATCTAGTGTTAAAAAATAATGTATATGATCACCTATATACATTTATCTCCCAAATTAGTTTGATTCACACTAATATCAAGACTAAATTCCAAGTGGTATATGTGACCATGAAAGATGGCCTGGGACTAGAGTTTCTAAAAAATAGTTAATAAATATCAGTAAAAAAAATTAAATTTTTTTTTTTTTTTTTTTTGTCTTTTTGAGACAGGGTCTCGCTATGCAGTTCAGGCTGGCCTTGAGCTCACTTTGTAGCCCAGGCTGGTCTGGAACTCACAACGATCCTCCTGCCTCAGCCTCCCGCCTGCTGCGATTACAGGCGTGGGCCACCATCCCCGGCAAAAACAATTGTTTTCTAACATATTCAGTTCCACATAGAATAACAAAACTAAGGAACAGAAAAAAAAGCACTACAACTGCTTTGGCACCTATCCATTAAACCAAACAATCTAGAATTAAAAGCTGGCATTGGATAAATGTAATGAAGAAATACTTACAAACTTTCATAAAACAGATAATAGAAAATGAAGCAAGAGGTGAGGTCACCTGTCACTTCGGCTCTACTGAAAGAGAACTCATTACCTGCTCTCCCCAAACGTTGGGTAGCCTCCGCAAACAACACACTGCACGCACACCCCTACCTGATACCGTCATTCACTAAGGCGACCGACCTACTAAGGTCTCTAAGACGGGTTACAGAATCAGACGGTATACATCGCCACAGAACATCACCTAAATGGGTAACCGTACAGAAAATAGTGCATCTACCATGAACTCGATGAATTTTTTTTCCGGAAGGCAAACTGTCTACGCTGATTTCCAAGAGCCTTTGCAAGTAGACCACTGCACAGAAGTTCTTAAGGCCAAGCCTCACTTGCTGAAGCCCTCCGCCGGGGGCGATCCTACCAGGCGGTGGCCAACTTCGGTGTTTCCTACAATAGCGCTACACCGATGCGGTGCATCCTGCTGGTGAAACTCGACATGTGGCACTCAAGACGCCAAACCAGAATCACCAGCAGCGTTGGCGGCGGGGATACCGGGGGCCTATTTGCATTAAGCGTGAGGACTTGAGGTCCAGGAAGGGAAGCGAAGCGGTAGCACGCACACCCCGACCACGCACAAGGCACGGAAGCCCAAGCGCCTGGTGGGCTCCGGAACCGACTAACTGGGGCACAGCTCCGTGCCCTTTTCTGTCAAAGGGAGCGTGTGGCTGGCGGAACCAAAAGTAAACACGGAAAATTCATTAACAATTTCCTGATGGCCTACCGTGCAGACGCAGGACACGAGTTAAGACGCTGGGAAGCAAGTGAGCAAGAGACCACAGTTCACCGAGAGACTGGGGCTGATGTATCAGCTGGGGGTGGGGGGCAAACTCGGGGCGCCAGCGCCCCCCGCTCGCGGAGTCGGGGCGGAGAGGCGCTGGGCGGGCTCGGGCCCTCCTCCAGCAGCCCGTTCCTGCAGGCCTGGGCGGCTAATCAGACCCAGGTCTGGCGATCGCAACAGAAAGCAGCTCCCTTCCACGGGGTTCCCGGAGAGCGCGCGGCCCTCCGCCGCGCAGCCCCGAGGCCATGCGGCGGGGACCCCACGCCGGGTGCACGTTCGAGACCCGAAACTCGGCAGAGGAGGCGCCCGAGCAAATCCAAAGAACGCGGTGCTGGGGTGCAAGACTCACTTCCTCTGGGCTTTGTCCTTCTTGGCCTTGGTCCTTTTCTTTCGGGCCTGGAGCGCAAGCACTGCAGGAGAGAGGGATGCGTGAGGGACGCGTGCCGGGGGAAGCGGGCGGCCGCCGCGAGGGTGGAGACCCGGGAGGGCCGCGGGGCCTGCCCGAAGGGCGGCTGCGGGCCGAGGCGGGGTCCGGCAGGCTGACGGCACGAGGGGCGCAAGGTTGCGCCCAGGCCGGGGGCGCCCAAGGGGCTTCGGGCCGGGGCTCCCGCTCGCTCGCTCGCCCCACGACGGCCGGGACCGAAGCGGGCCCAAGATGCGAGCCGGCCTGGTGGGGAGAAGGGGCGGTGACGGCCGGCGCCCGAGGACGCTGGGCTGGGGGCGCGGACCCACAGCCCAGAGGCGGGCGGCGAGGGGCGGCGCCACCTCCGAGGAGCGTCCGGACGGCGGCGAGGAGGCGAGGCTCCCGGCTCTGACTCGGGCCTCGCTCTGGCGGCCGATGCCCCTCGTGGCGGAGGCCGCTCCACAGCTCACCTTTCCGCTCCATGGCGAGACCGGTAACCGCCAGGCGCCTGCGCACTCGAGTGGCGGGGCGCTCCTGCTCCCGCCGCAGCCCCAAACCCAGCCCGCGCAAACCCCGCCCCGTTTCCGCCTCGCCACACCTCCTCCCGGCGCTGCGCGCCTGCGCGTTGGGGACGGAGCCTACCACCTGCTCCCGTGGAGGGGGACCGCTCAGAGAGTGAGGGAGGATCACCCGAGGTGCTTGTGAGCTCGCGTGCAAGATCCAATCATGGAAGCCTGGCCTGGGGAGGACTGTTCCACTTTAGGTATTTCTGTGGAAAAGACGCTGAGGGCTCCTCGTCTGCTGAGCCAGAGAGTCCGCTGGAATCTGCCTCAATTTCCTAACCTGTAAAATGGATTAGTCAGGGATGTTGAGAGACAATTAAGAGACACTATTTAAAGAATATGCAAAATATATATATATATAAGAAAAGGAAGTGGGAAGCGCGCGCGCGCGCGCGCACACACACACACACACACACACACACACACGAAGGGACCTGTAACCTTGTCATCGTTTAAAAGTAAAAAAAAAAACTTCAAAAGTGAATTTTCTCTTAAAATTTCAAGTTTAAGTGAAAGTTGTAAAGAAAGAGAGAAAAACACATTTAATGTTTTCTCATACCACTTTATCATCTGTTAAGTACGTGATAAAGTTTATAGGATGTTTTTCTATTTTCAGCGCGTAATCTTACTTGATGTTTAGGACAACTGAAAGGCAAGATAGTTAGGGCTTCCATTATATAAAGACATTGAAACTTGGAGAGGATACGTACCCACAATCGTGGCTGCCCAACCCAGCGGTTCAGTCATCAAGCACTTATTGGGAGGCAGAGTCTGCAAAGAGGGCTGTAGCCACACCATGGAGCCTTTGTGGACCCCAGGATCTCTGCTCAACTTCTCAGCTCTGCCCCGGCACTCAACAGCGGTCAGAGAAAATATGAGCTGTCTGTGTTCCTGTCCACGTTTATTTCTGAACACTGAAATTTGAATTTCGTATACTTGTCACGTTACAAAACATTCCTGTCCTTTTGATTTTTTTTTCAGCCATTTCAACCATTGTTAGTTCAGACCTAAGTTTGCCAACCTTGTAAAATACAGTCACACACAGTTTAAAGAGCGATATGGCCAGGCATGGTGGTACTCCCTTGTAATCCTAGCACTCTGGGTGGCTGAGGCAGGAGGATCACAAGTTGAAGCCCAGCCTGGACAGCGTGGTGACTTAGCAAGACTCTATTTCAAAATTTAAAAAAAGCCAAGCGTGGTGGTGCATACCTGGAATCCCAGCACTTGGGAGACTGAGGCAGGAAGATCACTGTGAGTTCCAGACCAGCCTGGGCTACAAAGTGAGTTCAAGACCAGCCTGAACTGCACAGCAAGACCCTGTCTCAAAAAGACCAACAACAAAAATTTTTTTTTTTTTTTTTTTTTTTAAAGAAGGGTGCGGATGTAGCTCACTGCAAAGTTCAATCCCCAGTACAGGGGAAGAAATACAGAGATATGTTCTGAGAAGTGCATTGTGATGCAGTTTTTACCCTGTGGCCATCAGAGTGGTGTACGGTCACTAGGCCACAGGACTGCTGTCACATACAGATGACGACGGCAACCTTGCAGTGTGGTGTGTGCCTGCGCGGCGGCTGGACAGGAGGAAGCTCTGAAGCCCCTAGTTCTAAAACGGGGACTCCCGTAGGAAGACAGGGAGGAACCGGGTAACCGGCAAGGCAAGATGAGAGTATAATAGTAGTCAGGGAGGGCGTGGGGCTCGGGCTGAGCTTACTGCACAGGCAAGTCCCGGGGAGGAGGCGGTTTTCGAACTAGGTCTTGGGAAAGGTGTAAGATTTCCATGGGTGGAGGAGGAATGTGAAAATCAATTGAGCAAAGAGGTACGATGTGGAGAGTTGTGGGTGGAGAGTTGTGGGTGGGCGCTGGGGCTGGTAATGACTACGGGGCTGGAAAGGTGAGGCTGGAAAGGGAGCTTTGCCCAATTTGAAATTCAGATAATTAATTTCTGTTGCAGGAACCTGAACGACAGCATTTCTGGGCACATTGCAAAAGAGGCAGCGCTTGTTGGCCAAGAAAGACCGCAGCATCGTCTCGGCTTTACACTTGAGAGGCGAAGGGGAGCAGGGGCAGAATGTGAGCACTGTGAGGCTTGTGCCAGCTCAGGAGCACAGTGGGTGGCTCGGAAAAGTCCTAGAATTGGGAAAGAGCTGCCCGCCAGAAAGTACACTCAGGGACCCGGTCTCCGTTTGTTTGTTGTACCCTCCTTACCTACGCAGGGCCTGGTGCTTAGTGGGTGCTCCGGTATTTGTCTAAGAAAATAGTAAATGACCTGCCCGGTGGGAGAAACATTAGGATGAGAGCGGAAAAACACTGAGAGGGACAGTATGAGGGCATTGCTAAAGCCAAATGGTTACCGCAGATCCATCAAAAAGGAAATAGGAGTCAGCTGTGGCGGTGCACACCTGTAATCCCAGTACTCGGGAGGCTGAGGCAGGAGGCTCACAAGTAAGTGTGAGCTAATGCTGAAGCCTGTGGTGGTAGGGACGTGTGAGAGTGCTGACGAATGCTGATGGCTCTGATGCAAAAAACAAAACAAAACACAAGTACTTGTGAGCCCCCCGGCCAGAGCAATTTGGTAATTTAGTGAGATTTCTGTCTCAAAAATTTAAAAAGGACTGGGGATGTAGCTCAGTGCAAAAGGCCCTGGATTCCAACCCCGATACCCACAAAAGAAAGAGAGAGGAGAATTAACGTTCTGCTTGCCACGGTTTGGTCACCTCCTTCTGACTCTTGCTTCTGCCCTAAGAACTTAGTAATTATCTATTTAATAACTTATCTGAGGAACTCTTGCACTTTGATGTTAAATTCCGTAGACTGATTTCCCAGAATGAACCATTTTTTCTGCCTTAAATGTGGCCTTCTCTGTCCTCTCGTCAGGCTTCAACTCTCTGTACTACTTTTTCGGAGCTCTCCATAAAGGTTCCTGGAAGCTTGCCCCCCGCCCCCGTTTCTTCCCCTTATTTCATCTCAGCCATCCCTACTTTTTAATTCTTGCTTTGAAGGTAACTTTACTCCTCCCGCCCAGGAGAGCTCCAGCTTGCCTTAGTAAGAGTCTTGTGAAGTACATCAGGAAAATCGAATTCTGTTCTAAGCCTCAGTATCAGGAAACACAGGCCACATTTGAAAGGGTAATTGACAATAGTGTAATGTAGGGGCTGGGGATGGTGGTGCACATCTGTAATTCCAACACTTGGTTGTTGGGTTTTTTGGTTTTTTGAGACAGGGTCTTGCTATGCAACTCAGTCTGGCCTTGAATTCACTCTGTAGCCCAGCCTGGTCTCCAACTCATGGTGATCCTCCTGCCTCAGCCTCCCAAGTGCTGGGATTATAGGTGTGTGCCACCACGCCTGGCTAATCCCAGCACTTGGGAAGCTGAGGCAGGAGGATTGCTTCAAGTTTGAGGCCATCCTGGGCTACAAAGTGAGTTCAAGGCAAGGTTGAGCAAGACTGTCTCAAAAAAAAAAAATTAATGAAGGGATGGAAATGGAGGTAGGATGAATGGACAGCAACCAGGTATGCTGCAGCTTCCAGGGCCTATGAACAGTGGGAGATTTTACCACCTGTAGGTCTGAAGGGACAAGAGGAGGCAGACCATGCCAGAACCCATGGAGAGCTTGTGGTAGTTTGCTAGGGCTAACGTAAGAAAGTACCAACCACATAGGGCCGGGGATACAGCTCAGCGGCACAAGTGCCTACCTGGCAAGCACAAGGTCCTCAGTTTAATTCTTAGTACCAAAAAAAAAAAAAACAAAGTACCATATAGGCAAGGCATGGTGGTGGTGCACACCTGTAATCCCAGCATTCAGAAGGCTGAGGCAGGAGGATTGTGAGTTCAAGGCCAGCCTGAGCTACATAGTGAGCTTAGGGCCAGCCTGAACTGCATAGTGAGACCCTGTCCCAAAAATAAAACTAAAAAAAGAAACAAAGAAAGAAAGTACCACCGCCTAAGTGGCTGAAAGGGTAGAAATGTATTCTCCATCAGTTTGGATGCTGGGACTCTGAAGACCGGGTGTCAACGGGGCTGGCTTCCTCTGGGGATTGTAGAGAAGGCTGCCGCAGCCTCTTTGCTTGCATTGCAGATGGCTGTCTTTCCCGTGTCCCCGCTCGCTGTCTCCCCATGTGTCTCTCACTGTGTCTGCATCCCTTCCTTCGCAGATACAGGTCGTACTGGCTCGGTGCTCATTTACCGCTGTTGCCTCCGTAAAGGCCTTTAAGGCTCTTAGAACTCCCGAGTACCTCTTTGGGGAGAGAGGAACAAAGGTATAATAGTAATAAAAACTTGCCACACTGCAGTTGTGCTCTTTGATAAGGCCAGCCGGGAGAGAGCAAGGGGGTAAAAAGCTAACCTCTGTCTCCTTGTTCTCTCAGGCTAGTGGCCCCTGAAGTTAGGAGGTGCAGGGCCCTGGGACGTGTAGTCCTACAAGCCAGCCTCCCAGGGCACAGCAGCGCAGGGGAGGGCAGGGAGTGGATCCAGCACAGCCTGTCTGGGCAGTGAGTACGCCCAGAGCTTCTGGCATTTTCCAAGCAGTTAAGTCCATGCCCGGGTCTCTGACCCCTGGACAGAGTTGAGAATTCAAGCTACTTGAAAAGAAGCTACTTTTTGGCTTCACTCCATAAGAGTTTAAGCGTCACAAGAGAATTGTGCTTGAGTGAAGGGTGGGGCAGAATCGTGGAGGATAGAAGAATAAAGTCCTTGGCCTGGTAGGATGGGAAGAGGGAGCAGCTGGGAGACAGGGAGGATGGGGACAAAGAGGAGGTTGCAGAGACTGGTGGTTTCCGAGCCTTGCTCTGCTCCCGGAAGTGCTGTAGATCATCTAAAGTGACCTGAGCTGATCATGAGCAGCTCTGAGCAGCCTTCAGTTGACAGACTGCCAGAGAAGCTTGACACAGTGCAGCTTTGCCTCCCCACAGTATCAGTCTCAGGATATAAGGAAACAAACCCTACACTAAAATCTGCCACATGCACATGTGCTAAGAATAATCCTTAGCAGGCAGGCAGGCAGGCACAACCAAGTCCTGGGACTTACTCTTCTAAGTTCTTAGAGGGCCCAGCGCTGGGTCTTACGAAGAGAAGCTCAAGCGGCAGAATCGGGTCTGTCGTTCACGGGTGGCAGATGAGCCACACAGAGGCAGCCTTCTACGACACTGCTCCACCGCTGATTCACAGCACAGAGGTTACCAGAAAAGGATTTTTACCAGTGAAAAGAGTTGCTTGTTGATTTGCATCATAGACATTAGAAGAGAGTTGCCATTGGTGAAATTTCTAGTGTTGGATTGCTCTGAACTCTCTGTTTAGATAATTTAGCAACCACTCCTGATGCAGAAGTTGCTGACTATAGACAGGCTGTGTCTGTAGCCTGTCCGACTATAGACAGGCTGTGTCTGGAGGCCATCTATAGTACCCGAGTATAGCTTTAAGTCACTGGCACTTGCGGATGGTATCCTGTCTTCGTGAAAAGTTGTAATGTTCCTAAGTATTTGTTCTAAGGAGACTTCCTTCTTTACAATACGGATTTAGAATAGTAATAAAACAAATAAATGAAAGCAACCAGGGGATCCAGGTCTAGAGGATACCTAAGAAATTTTACGGTATCTTCCCTCCAGATGAGTTGCCAAAACAGGAACATGCTGGGTCCTCCCTAAGGCTCTGGAAATACCAGAACATGTTTCTTAATCATCCTCACCTAGAATATGCTTTACTGCCTTGATCCCAATAACAAATACCAAGGCGTTTTAAGGAAAATTGTAAACACAATGAGATGTTGTCCTAGGAAGCCAGGCCAAGATGCTTGTTATTCCTGGCATAGCCAAGAGGCCATGTAGACTTGGACAAGAGTAATGAAGTAATGAGCCGGGCATGGTGGTGTGCACCTGCAATCCCAACACGGTGAAGGCTGAGGCAGGAGGATAGCCTCAAGTTTGAGGCCCTGGACTACATAGTGAGTTCAAGGCCAGCCTGACCCACGTAGCAAGACTCTGCCTCAAAAAAAAAAAAATAGACTTATCATTAAAGGTCTTTTCCATGCACTGCACATATCCCTCAGACTCATATGACCATGGACAGAGGGATTCTGTAATGACTAGAATTTAATTTCTGTAACTTGGTAAGGCAGGGTCAAAGGAAAGGCTATTTAGAGAATACATAAAAATGGATAACATGGCTTCCACATGCAAGTTCTGATTTCTACCTCCTATGCAAGGTTGAGTTCATTTTTCCTCCCTCTCAAATACTTCGCTGCATTCTTACCTTCATAGCAAGCGTTTATCCTCTAGGCATTGGGTTGAGGGTTCTGAGATGCAGAGAAGAAAACATTGGCTTAGGCCTGCAGTGCCTAACAGCTCACTCTTGTATCACAATTGCTGTTTACTACACACTAGCTGCACTGTGAGATAAGTACTGTTGTTATCGTTTCTGTTTGATAAGATAAAAAACCCGAGGTACAGCCAATTTCACAAGAGGTGAAAAGAAGCAGAGTTTTGAATCTGAGCAGTTGGGTTTTGGAATTGGTACTTTTTTGTTTTTGTTTTTTTTGTCTTTTTGAGACAGGGTCTCACTATGCACTACAGGCAGGCCTCGAATTCACAACCGATCCTCCCACCTCAGCCTCCCAAGGGCTGGGATTACAGGTGTGCGCCACCACGCCTGGTGAGGTGAGCTACATGCCTAGCCCTATTTTGAGAGTTTAAGACCAACTTGGGCTACAGAGTAAGCTCAAGGCCAGCGTGAACTGCATAGTGAGACCCTGTCTCAAAAAAAAAAAGGGGATGTAGCTCACCACTTCCTGGGTTCTACTCCAGTGTGGGAGTAGCTACCAGAGGTGGGAGGAGACAGACCCTCTGCTCCCCAGGTGTTTACCAAGCCCCTTGTCTATGCGGGCTCTGTTTGGTGCTGGGGCATTTGGCAGGGACAGATCATGTGATGACCTTGAGCTTTTATACATTTTGCTCCCTTACCTACTACCATAATCATTTTTAAAAATGCCCCCCTGGCCGGGCATGGTGGCGCACACCTGTAATCCCAGCACTGGGGAAGCTGAGGCAGGAGGATCATTGTGAGTTCTAGACCAGCCTGGGCTACAAAGTGAGCTCAAGGCCAGCCTGAACTGCATAGCAAGACCTTGTCCCAAAAAGAAAATAAATAAATAAAATAAATAAAAATGCCCCCTATGCAAAACACTGAACAGACTAGGAATAGTAAGGAGCTTCCTCAATTCCATACAATATTTATGAAACACCTATAGTCAACCTCATATTTTATCATGGGAGACCAGATACTGTCCTTCTAAGACCAGGAGCAAAATCAGGCTGTTCACTCTTGCCACCCATATTTAACACCCCATTTTCCCAAAATAAGACCTAACTGGAAAATAAGCCCTAGCATGATTTTTCAGGATGCTTGTAATATAAACTCTACCCCCCAAATACGCCCAGCTATGATTGTCAGACAGATGATACATTTAATACATTTGTTGCAACACACAATGCACCTGTTGAATTATGACAGTGTTCCAGAAGATGACGTGACTGTATTTGAATAAATGTAATTTTTATATATGAATAAATAAATGTAGGTGGTTGTACATAAAAAAATAAGACAGCCCCTGAGAATAAGTCCTATTATGTCTTGGAGCAAACATTAATATAAAGAAAAGCACCATTTATAGCTCTAAAAATTTTAACACAACTAATTCCATTTTCTCCTCAAACTTGCATTTCTATGCTCTTTGCCCCTCACAGTTTATCCTTAGTTAATTTAAATTTATGATGTAAAGTCCTATTACACTTCCCTGTCTTGTAAGTATATATTTACATAGAACTTTACTTTTAAAAGCATTCCCTGGGAGCAAGGCGTGGTGGTGCATGCCTGTAATCCCAGCACCCAGGAGGCTGAGGCAGGAGGATCACTGCAAGTTCAAGACCAGTCTGGGCTACAAAGTGAGCTTGAGGCCAGCCTGACATAACTGCATAACAAGACCCTGTCTCAAAAAAACAAAAACAGAACCAAAAAAAGTATTCCCTGGGATTATAATTCTCTAAAACATGCCTTACCGTATATCATTGTAAATATTATTACTGCATGATTAATTGAAGTAATACATAGCATTATTTAACATGATTTTTGTTTTTAATGAAATTTTATTGCAAATGCATCTCAGAGCAGTGGTAAATTATTATTTTTTCTGGAGTCACACTATACTCTTTCTTTTTTCCTAAGAAACTTGTTACATAAAATGACTAGATAGGAATGGAAAAGGTTTTGCTATAGCAATACTATTCAGCGGTTTTGAAACTCTTTTCCACTTCATGTGCCAAAAATCACATAGTAATCACCAGAACGTAATGCCTTATTACTGACAATCCCAGGAGATCCTGATTCAATTTTGCTGAAAAAGAAAACAACTAGAAGTCACCTGACTTGAAAAAAACATGTGTTAGCCAATCATTAAAGTTACTGACTTTCACCGGATGTGGTGGTGCATACTTGGGAAGCTGAGGCAGGAGAATCATAGTGAGTTCAAGACCAGCTTGGGCTCCATAGTGAGTTCAAGGCCAGCCTGCTCTACATACAAAGACCCTGTCTCAAAAAATAAGTATAATAAAATAAAAAACAGATAAAAGTTACTGGCTTTGTCTGGCCTGCCACTCCTTGGAAGGCAAGTTGGTCCATTTTTTTTTTTTCGTTGGTACTGGGAATATGAACTTAGGACCCTGCACTTACCAGGCAGGTTCTTGTGCTACTGAACTATATCCCTAGCCCAAGTTGCTCCATAAAGGCTGGGTTGTTTGCTCCATGGCCTTGAAAGCTACCAGACGGGTAAGAGGCACTCAGTGAGTACATCTGGGATGTTATGAATGTGACCTTACCAGAATCTGGGTGTGTATTTGGATGCCAGGAGAGGAGACATCCAATGCACTGATTTGGGTTTTTCAGTCCAAAGCCAGTAGAAGATCACCTTCCCTCAAATCTAAGCAGCAGCAGCATGGATCAGATGAAAAAATCCAAGCTAGAATTCAAACCAGGCCTGAATTCTGCTTTTCTGTTTTGTTTGCTTTTCTGTTTTTTGAGACAACAGCGTTGCCATGTAGTTCAGGGTGGCCTTGAACTCACAGCGTTCCTCCTGCCTCAGCCTCCTGAATGCTGGGATGATAGGTGTCTTTCTCCACCACAGGCACTCCCTGCTGGAACCCCTCCCACTTCACATTCCCTTAGGGATGCAGGATAAAGAGAGAAGGTGCCGGAAGGATCCAAAGGTAACTAGTTATGTTTTATTTGAGCCTCTTCTCTCCGCAGCAAGGGGAACAGGAACGAGAAGAGTGATGGCACAGACCCGAGTATGAGGCATATGAAGAGAAAAATCCTTCCCTGGCGTATCGGCTGAAGGTGGGGTGCAGGGGCCTGGGTAGGAATGCACAGCTCGTCACTGGTATGTGGCAGTGTGGCCTAGGAGTGTGATCCCACTGCTGAGAAAGGACAATGGCAGCAGGCACACGAGTCACAAAGCAAGTGCTGCTAGTTTGTGTCCAGTGTGGGTCTTAGGAACGAGCAAGCCCCTGAGGGTGGGGAGTATTCGTCAGGTTCTGTGACCCCTATTTGTCACTCTTGTTGGCCGCAGGTGAGTTTGAAGCCAGGTATTTCTATCTCCTCTCTGCTGATCGCGTCAGAGGCGAAAGCTGGGGCTGGGGCTGGGGCCGGGGCCAGGCACTGGGAGGCGGAGGGTGATACACTGGCTGGTAATGCTGCTGGAGGTGTCCGGAAACCTTCGATATGCCTTTGGACCTCGGCTGTCTTTCCAGCTCCAGGTCAGTCTCGGTGTTAAGCTCCGTCTCGGGCTCCGGCTCAGTCTCAGGCTCCAGGTCCGACTCATTCTCCAGGTTCATGTTGAGACCAGTCCCATTCCGCTCTTCTGACTCCCCAGTGTCGTCCATGTCCAAGTCAAATGGCAGGGGCTCTTCTGGCCTGTGGTGCTTGGGGAATTGGGAACTTGCATATCTGGGGCTGTCTAGAAAACTGAGACTCTTCTCATATGTGGATTTATCATTCTGAAACACACACAATTAGATGAGCTCAACTTTCTAATTCATTTAGCTTTTGAGCAGTTAAGAATTTCAACATACCACAGGACCTAAGGGATTTCTGGCAAAGCAGAAAATAATTCTTGCCTGAATCTGCTTTACTTTCTTTTTTTATTCTTTCTTTCTTTCTTTCTCTTTCTTTTCTTTTGTCTTTTTGAGACATGGTCTCACTACGCAGTTCAGGCTGGCCTTGAGCTCATTCTGTAGCCCAGGCTGGTCTCGAACTCGCAACCACTCTCCTGCCTCAGCCCCCAAGTGCTGGGATTACAGGCATGTGCCACCACTCCCAGTTGTTGAATCTGCTTTTCATCTCTGCACATTGAGTTTCTCACTCGTGATTCTTCAAATTCAGTCAAGCTTTCACACTAATCTCAGCACTCGGGAGGCTGAGGCCGGAGGATTATTGCAAGTTTGAGATCAGCCTGGGCTACAAAGTGAACTCAAGGCATAGTGAGACCCTGAATCAAAAAAACAAAACAGAACAAACCAGTCAACCTTTCACTTCAGATCTCTCTGGCTCTTGTAGCTAAACTGGGTTTCACAATCTACCATTGAAACAGCAATGGCCTTGATGTCACCTGGAAATATCTTGTCTCCTTAATCTTAATTTAGTTCGACAATCCCCAACGCAAACTGTTAAGGCTTTTTGTGACCTGGCCTAGGGCTGGAGGTACAGCTCAGTGGGGTAAGTGCTTGCCGCTAAGCACTAAGGCCCTGAGTTCGATCCCCGGTCCCGGGGAAAAAAAAAAAAAAGGAACGGTTGTGACCTGGCCTCTCACCCTCTTCTTGAGCCATCTCAGCATGTTACCCAGCCCCTGTGCTAGCCCCACTGCCCAGTGTTGCCTCACAACAGCTCACCTGCACACAGGCTGCTGCTTTTACCCACCTGGCCCTCTGCATCTCATCCACACACACCCACACATCACCCCAGGTGCAGCTCCAAGGCCAGGACCCCCGCCTCCTGGTGTTCCAGCCACACCTCGCTCGCACTGCCCTCATCGCACACCTGTGTATTCCTTTATTGACAAACCTGTCCCTTCCTGGGGCCCAAGATCCTCAACCTGAGGCCGTGCCTGGTTCTCAGCAGCCCCGGTGCCTCGCTCATCCCAGGTGCCCAAAGGCCCCACGCATCAGCCTCACAGCAGCATCCTGCGCAATCACTGCTGCTTTTTCAGCTCCTGGCACTTTCTGCTGTTCCTTCCACCCTCCCTGTTTGCTGCTGACAGGTCGCTTTGCCCTCTCTGCTGGTGCTGGATTTCTAAATGTCGGTGAGCCCCAAGTCCTGCTTCTAAGACCCTTCTCTCCACCTACACTCTCCCTCTAAGTAATTTCATTTAGGCCTGTAATTTCTATCTCCATTTATAGTCCGAGCCAGTGACCCTGGCTGTAATGCTTCCAGTGACCCACAGGTGAATATACTCACTTCTGCCCTTGACATCTGCACTTGGCTGTTTAGTGGGCATTTTTTTTTGTACCGGGAATTGAACTCAGGACCTTACACTTGCCAGGCAGGTGCTTGTGCTGCTGAGCTCTACCCCAGCCCAGGCATCTTATATTTAATACAAACCATGAATTTTACATATGAAATAGAACTTCTCTCTCAGCCTTCTCTCTCTTAAATGCCTGGGGGAAATTTTACATATTCAGTACCAATTCTTAAGGTAAGTCTTCAAAAGATGTTAGCAAGAATGTTACTGTACTCAGGATCCAACCCAGAGTGCTCTACTGCTGACCTGCATCCTCAGCCCTTTGTATTTTTATATTTATTTTGAGACAGGGCCTAAGTTACCCGGACAGCACTCAAACTTTGGATCCTCCTGCCTCAGCCTCCCTCAGTGCTGGGATTACAGGTGTGCCCCATTGTACCTGAGTTAGAGAAATACTTTAAAAAGAAATGCTGTAAAAGAAATACAGTCAGTAGTGCCTATCTTAGGCCAGTCGTTAGCACTAACCCTAATACGGATACCAGAGTCTTATTTCACAAAACTCAGGAGTAACATGATACTCATCACTAGTGCTTAAATTGTTCTGGGGGCAGGGGATGTAGCTCAGTGGCATAAGCTCCCTCCTGGCAAGCACAGAGTCCTGAGTTTGATTCCCGGTAACGCAAAAAAAAAAAAAAAAAAAGAGTTAAATTGTTCTGGGACTTCTAACTTAAGCAGCAATATATAATATTGAAATAAGAATTCTAACATAGAAATTAGTTTTATTTTATTTTTTATTTTTTGGTCTTTTTGAGACAGGGTCCTGCTATGCAGTTCAGGCTGGCCTTGAGCTCCCCTGTATCCCAGGCTGGCCTCAAACTCGAAACTACCTCAGCCTCCCAAGTGCTGGAATTACATAGTATTATTTTTAGTGAATATTTTTCTTTATCAAAAACTCCAGAGAATTTACAAGGAAACCTGTTAGGATAAGTAAAAACAATTCACAAAGGTGGCCAGATACTTTGGAAAAACTCAATGAATTTCTTATATCTTAGTTATTGCCAGTTGAAATAGCTAAAAAAAAAAGAAAAAGAAAAAGAAAAAGAAAAAGCCTGTGTTTTATAAACATGGATATTTCTTACTTTTGGAATTTTAAGAAACTTGGCATGATGGCACACAGCTGTAATTCTATCACTCTAGGAGGCTGAGGCAGGAGGATCATAAATTCAAGCCCATCCTGGGCAACTTTGCAACTTAGTAAGAACCAGTCTCAACATTTAACAATAAAAAAAAGACAGTGGGAAGACTGGGGACTGTAGCTCAGCACGAAGGCTCTGGGTCGAATCCCCAGCGCTCCTCAGAAGAAACAAACACCACAAACCACGATAGTAATATTTTTCTTGTCATAAAAACCCAATGTTATTGAAATCTAGTAAATCAAAGCATCAGGAATTTGATTGAAAAATAATTCCTACTCAGTAGATAATATCTGATGGCCAAAACTGGTCATGCTGGCACGTGCCTGTAATCCCAGCACTTGGGAGGCTGAGCCAGGAGGATCACTGTGATTTCAAGGCCAGTCTGGACTACATAGCAGACCCTGTCTCAAAAAAATCAAAACAAAACAAAACAAACTTATCTGATGGCATCTATATTATAAAAGTGGACCCTTGAGTTACAACTGGCCTGACATATGAACAACTTGGGTTATGACTGGAATTTTAGTTTTAACTTGCAACCAAAGTCTTGAGTTATGACCAGAACATCAGCCACTTGTGCTTCCAGGAGGTCTCAGATACAGATTTAACTCTTAAAGGGCTCTGGAAGAAACATTACCCCGGCCGCTCCTGTATGGGGTGCAAGGGGAAAGCCTCGGCCAATGTCTCTCTGAGGACATTGAGATCTGCCTGGATACAGGAGACTTTCGGGTTTTTTGTTGTTTGTTTTGTTTTGTTTTTAGGAGAGAGATTTTGAAGGCTGTGCAGAGGTGCCTGCGCCTTCAATTGACCACCTGAGTTGCAATCAGCGCTCAGGTATGAATTGAGTTTGCAAGTCAAGGGTCCACTACAATTTCATTTTGGGGGAAAACTGTAACCTATACAGGTAGTTATTTGATTTTTTTCTTCTTTTTTGTCTTTTTGAGACAGGGTCTCGCTATGTACTTCAGGCTGGCCTTGAGCTCACTATGTAGCCCAGGCTGGTCTCAAACTCCCAACAATCCTCCTGCCTCAGCCTCCCGAGTGCTGGGATTACAGGTGTGCACCACCACGCCTAGCTTACTTGAAAACATTAAAGAAGACCCAGATCTTTGCTTATTATTGAATGACTAAAACTTTTGACTTACATTATTGCTCCTCTTTGCACTTGGTCAGGTTGAATAAATCTTAGGTTAGTCAGGATGTAAGTGGTAGCCAATGTATTGGACTGGCAGCTGTTGACTTACCTGGGTTCATCATTTGTAGTACTCATCTGTTATGACTTCTATCTACCCACCGCAAGCCTCATAGAGTCATGGGGGCAGCGTTTCAAAGGTGGCTGCATTAGGGCATGTGATGCTGGGATTAAGATGCCATACTAAGACTAAGGGTGCCCCACCATGGGTGTGGGTGGCACCATCCGAAAGGTGGATACTCTGGATGTATTATAAAGGGATAGACAGAAGGCAGACTGCTGCTTCTATTCCTTTTTCCTGATGTTTGATTGCCTTCTCCCTGCCAATTATTATTTCTCTGTTATGATGCCCCTTTGCCATGTGCTACCCTGGCTTGGAGCCACCGACTGTGGACTGAAACCTCTGCAAACTGTGAGCTAAGTAAACCTTCCCTCCTTTAACTTTGGGTGTCAGGTATTTTGTCTCACCAAGAAAAGAATTAACTAAGACACGTATCCCAAAGAGTAGGGTCAGTTCTAAAGGTGTATCTAAAGAGATCTAAACTAGGCAGGGCCGTGCACACCTGTAATTCCAGCATTTTGGAGGCTGAAGCAGGAGGATTGTTACAAGTTCAAAACCAGCCTGGGCTACAAAGTGAACGCAAGGCCAACCTGAACTGCAGAGTGAGACCCTGTTTCAGAAAGACAAAAAAAAAAAGACAGATATTTAAAATATTTAGCAGTTAGGCTGAGTGTGGTGGCACATGCCTGGAATCCTAGCATTTAGAAGGCTGAGGCAGGAGGATTGCTGTCAGTTTGAGGCCAGCCTGGGCTACATAGTTCAAAGCTGACCTGAACTACATAGGAAGACCCTATCTCAAAAATAAACAAACAAAAAAAGTAGCAGTTACTGTGGCACCAACCAAGATTGCTGTAGAAAGAGGCTTGAGGCCTTCACTAGGTTGCGCAAACCCTCTCTGCAGCTGCGGAAGTATCCTGGATGGGCCCGAGGCCATGGCTGGGGGGCGTTGGGACTCAGTTCACTGCTATTTACTGGTTGGTCAGAGAATCCTGGCACAGGCAGAAAATTCTGTGAATTCTCCTCACAGTCAGGAAAAAGATTTCACAGTCAGGGAACCTTTCCTGGACCTCGTTCACCGCTGTCTGATCAAGTGACCCCTCCTCTCCCTCCCTCCCTCCCCACCACCCAACCTCCAGCTTCGCAGCATCCAACCTTGTCTGACTCTGAGTAGCTTTCCTGGATCACCGTCTCACACTCATCCACGCTTAGCTCAGGGTTGTCTGCCAAGTTCCTCGACGTGGCAAACAGCACAGCGTCATGAATGGTGAGGAACAGGTGGGCCTTGGAGATGCCCTCGTCAAAGAAATCATTCTTCTCAAATGCCTTGATCACAGAGCCTAAAATCCAAGCCCAGAGCACATACAGGGTCAGGCGCCCGCAGAGCTGGGGCCCCGGGGCGCACACATAGCCCTTCCACGGGGAGAAGCATACTCACTGTGACACCCCGTGAAGAGCACCAAAATGTTGGCGTTTTGGAAAGCATTGCACATCTGCAGGGACAGAGCAAGTGGAGTTCACCAAACAGAGCAGGCGAGGGAGGGGCTAGAGACGGCCAAGAGATAAGCCGGTAGGGGAACTCAGAGTCCCTTTCCACACCGCTCTGCATGTGTGCACGGGACTTTGTGTTGGATATTGAGTACCCGACAAGCAAACCTCAGAGGCCAGCCCTCAGTGGCCTTCAGCCAGTCTATATGCTCTGGGGCAGTGAATCTTGACATCCACTTCAAAGCAGATTAACACTAACCTTAATACTGGAGAATGGAGTAGACTTCAACTCCAAGGAAAAAATCAAATCAGCCCCTGCTCCTATCAGTGCCCGGGGGAAACAGGAAAGTTGTTCTTGGTTGTATGGTAAACCATAAAATCATCTGGGGCCAGCGAGGCCACAGCACATCTCGACATCTCAGGCAACGGGAAAGGGAACTTCCATGAGTTAAGAAGCAACTTAGCTGGGCGTGGTGGCGCACACCTGTAATCCCGACACTCAGGAGGCTGAGGCAGGGGGATCACTGGGAGTGCGAGGCCAGCCTGGGCTACAGAGTGAGCTCAAGCCCAGGCCTGAACTGCAGAGTGAGACCTTGCCTCAAAAAGACCAAAAAAAAAAAAAAGAGCAGCTTAAATTGAGTGGTCTCTAATATAAATGGACTAATGGGTTTTTACTAGGTTTCCGATTTTAGTGACAGGGTGAATAGAATGTAATGAAGGCCTCTAACAAAGGTCTGCTGCACAGAACACTTGCACAGGGAATGAAGAAACCTGTGTTTTTAGGGGGCACACATGCACCACAAGTGCCTTTCAGCTGCAAGGTACGGATATCCAACATGGTCCCCATGGGGCTGGCACAGAAAGTCACCCGCTTCAGCCAGGTCTTTCCAAGAACCAAAATATATGGAACCAAAAAGGGAGACAGGAGAGGATGGTACAGCCATACTGTGGCCACGGAGGGACAGGACCACATGAAGTCAGACACTGGAGTCCAAATGCCACACAGACCCCTTATGAGTTGTGAGCCTCAGACTCAGAGGAAAACATGGTCTATTGCGAGAATTAAAGGCGAGGCCATGTACCCATGTAAGCAGGCATTAATGTGCGCTGAATGAAAGCTAAACTAGAAACTGCTGCACAAGCCTGAGAAGACACAACAGCTCAGTGGCATGACCTAAGAGCGAAAAGCTCCTAAGACAAGAGACGACCCAACTGCTTGGGTCTGAAAATGGCGTGGGGGGTGGGGTGGAGTAGGTGGGGGATCCAATGGATGGGAATGTACTTGATGCTCAACCCTTCCAAAGCTCTCCTCTTACAGTTGAGGAAACTGAGACCCAGGGCCGTTTACTAGTCACCTTGGGTTGGGTGGACCAGGAGCCACGCAGCCAGGACAGCACACGTGTCCAGGGTTGGTGGCCAGGGTTCCTCCCGCAGTGGAAAGCTTCCTGTGGCCTCAGACCAAAGAGGAGCCTGACTCACTTAATTGACAGTCACAATCCTTTAGGGGTGGGGAGGCCTGAGAAAGTAGGATCCAGAGGTAGAAGAAGGCAAACCAAGCAGAGGGGCGCATCTCAGTTAAGGGTGGGGGTGCTCACAACTGGGAGGTGAAGGGGCGAAAGTGAGACAATGTTATCAACAGAGACAGGCTGGCCGGGCCAAAGATTTGCGATGAAACCATTTTGGTTAATTGTGCATCTGGACTGTTTGAAGTAGGACATGGGACCTGTCTGAGAACTGAAGAGCAGAAATCAGGACCTGGGACGGGAAGGAGGCTTTTTTTGTCTTTTTGAGATGGTCTCACTGTGCAGTTCAGGCTGGCCTTAAGCTCACTTTGTAGCTCAGGCTGGTCTCAAACTCTCCACGACCCTCCTGCCTCAGCCTCCCTAGTGCTGGGATTAGAGGCGTGCACCACCATGCCTGGCTAGGGGATGGAAGATTTGAAGGAAAATCATCTTCCCTGTCCTTTCTCACCTAAAGATGCCAGAGTGAAGGGGAAAGTGTGGAAGAACCTGCAGGTTCTGGGTGGGCAGCCCAGGTGTGAGGTGTCATTTTGCCTCAGCTTCTTCAGATCTGAGTACGACCCACCTAGGGCCTTGTTACAGTGCCTGGCTCAGAGCAGCCAAATACAGTGGAGGGTTCTCTGCACTTGTTTCTGGGCATTTGAACCCGCACAGCGAATCTGTAAGGATGTACTAGGAATCACACAGTGGGTGTAGCACAGATCACCACCCCAATACTGTTGAGTTTCCTGGGGTCTTTTCATTCCCATGAGAGATAATAAAATGGTCCATGCCTGTTCAACAAGTGAGAGCTGGGTCATTTTCATTTTATTGTGACTGCCCTTACCCCACCTCCAGGGCCCAAGTTCCTGGTGACCTTGCAATCACACAGCAGCAAATGCATGACTGAGGGGGTTATGTGGGGCTGGTGTGTGGGCGGTGGGAGGGAATCAGAGGTTGTAGCCAAGCTTCCCCAGGACTTACCTGTCTTAATATGACCAAGCCCTGATAATCCACATAGTGCACCATGGAGAGGTCCAGGATGATGGTGTGGGTCCTGTGTGCAAGAGTCACATCAGAGCAATCAACGTTCAGTTTTGTCTGCATGGGAGTGGCACCCGGGTCCTGCAGGGAAGGCATGTTCTTCTGGAGGGACTTGTTGGAAAACCAGCCTTTCCTCGCCTTCTGGTAGGTTTCCTCCGGACGCCTCTGAGACGTGGAAGGCGCCACAATGGGCATTTCGCCAGGCTCCTCCGATGTGCTCTGGCTGGGGCTGCCGGGCTCCACACTGGAGGAGCGGATCAGGTTGACGGTGGGTGACTCAAGATCTTCTCTGTATCCATATCGTTCTGTGTAGGCAACCTGGGGATGGTAGGGGCGGGGGAGGGCATCAGCGAGGCTCAAACACAAGCCGGAAGTGCTTGGCAGCCACACTGGATCCGTCTCCGAATTCATTTCCCTCTCATGAAAACTCTCTCCAGTCCAGGCACGACTAGACATTTTTGAAAACTTGGATACCTCACTGTCACTTCAAGGTCTTGACTAAGGCCACACTCATCTTTCCTCATCCTCTATACTGTGATATCCCCTTCTCAACAGCTCGTGCCCATCAGTGACGTCATTATTGTCCTAGGGAGCCAGACTTGAAATCAGCTTTGATGGATTCCTTTCCGTCACCCCCGTGTCTGTATGAGTCTCCAGTGTCAATTAATACTGCGTGGGAAGTGCCTCTTCCTATTAGGCCCCTTTCCTTTTTAAATTTTCTGCCAAGCTTTTTTAAGAAGACAAAAGTTGGGGCTGGGGATATAGCTCAGTGGAATAAGCGCTTGCCTAGCAAGCGCAGGGTCCTGAGTTTGATCCCCAGTACCGCCAAAAAAAAAAAAAGAAGACAAAAGTTACTTAAGTGGGTTGATTTTGTCTCTCCCTCCTTTGCATCCCCTAACAGGCCCAGAGAACACCTGCTAAGGCTCAAGGTCAGTACCAAGGACCAGGAATACAGGGACATGCCAAGTGTGTGTGAAGGCCATGTGTTCACAGAGCCCAGGCTCCTCCGAGGAGGAGGGCACTTGTCCAGGAAGAGGATAACGAACCCTACATACATGCA
>PVLD010007990.1:57355-87444 GCA_004027595.1 Dinomys branickii
TTTGCCTTTTTGAGACAGGGACTCACTATGCAGTTCAGGCTGGCCTTGAACTCACTTATGTAGCCCAGGCAGCCTCCCACTGGCCATGACCCTCCTGCCTCAGCCTCCCAAGTGCTGGGATTACAGGCGTGCGCCATCACGCCCAGCTCTGAGCACTTTAATTCTGAGTGGTGCTTCTTTTCTTAAAAAAAAAGTCTGTTATCAGATTGGGAAAGATTATTGAGGACAAAGATGATTGAGGACCACCATTTGCATTGTGGGGCAGGCCGTGCCTTTTAGACCCACATGGCTACTGGCAGCTTCTGCTCAAGAAAGACAGAAAAAGGTAGAGAAATGCGCAAGATAGAAAATGCACAAGATAGAAAAATGGTGATAGATAAGCTTTCACAGCTGCCACCTACCTGACTTCAGTGTGACATTTCCTTAAATGGGCTCATTGACATAATTTGAAAAGCGCCATGCCATATCAGAAAACTACTTAAGAATCCAAAAGCATTTCTGATATGAAAGCTTAAAGTTGCTTAAAGTTTTGAAAACAACAAAATGGGAGGCTGTAAGGAAAGTTAAATAAATGTGAAGTCTTCAAAGAAAAAAACTAAATAACAACCAACAAATGTCTTAAAAAGTCTGTTATCAGCCAGGTGTACTGGCGCACACCTGTAACCCTAGCACTTGGGAGGCTGAAGCAGGAGGATCTTTGCGAGTTCAAGGCCAGCCTAGGCTACATAAGCGAGTTCAAAGCCAGCCTAAACTGAATAGCGAGACCCTGCCTCAAAAAGACAAAAAAAAAAAAAAGAAAGTCTGTTATCATACTAATATTATTTTGAAATACTTTTTAGGGCTAGAGGTTTGGCTCAGCAGTTGTATGCTTAGCATGTGGGAGGCCCTGGATTCAATCCTGAACATAAACAATCAATGAATTAGTAAATGTTAAAAAGTAAAAATCGATAAAGGCAGGAGCTAATGGTGTAGCTCATGGGGAGAGCACTCACCTAGCAGCCACAAGGTCCCAGGTTTGATCCCCAATATTGCAAAAAAAAAAAAAGAAGAAAAGAAAGAAAGAAAGGGAAACCAAAATCAGCCTGGACAGATGATAATACTCGCAGAGAGGGCTGGTCCCCAAGGCATGAAGGGCACTGAGGCCAGGCTGGCAGGGCCCAGGCGCGGTTGGCCCAGTGGCAGAAGGTGCAAGCTCTTCTGGCACAGGAGCTTCTCTGAGAGCCATGCCTGACCTTCCCACGTCCCCTCAGGCCGGGTCTGCCTGCCTTTTCTCCTCAGGCCAAGCCTCTAGTCCTGGGAACTTTGTACTCATTTCTGCCTCGCCCTCTTTGTCCCAAGTGTAACCCAAAGCAGAGAATGCTCTTTTTTCCCACCCAACATCAATCCAAATTTCTCTTTACCCAGCATAAGTTCATCACTACCATGAAGTTTCTGGCTTCTTGAGCTCCTGCCAATCTCTCCTTACTCCAAGTCTTACATACCTTACATACAGTTTAGGAGGTAACAATATACAGGCCAGGCATGGCGGGGCATGCCTATAATCTCAGCACTTGGGAGGCTGAGGCAGGAAGATCACTGAGTTCAAGGTCAGCCTGGGCTATAGAGCAAGACACTGTCTAAAAAAAAAAGGATAACAATATACAGGCTGTGTTGTGTAATGCACTGTCCTATTTAATAACTTTGAAGCCATTCCAGTAATTTTTGTATTACTGAGAAGGAAAAAGTGCTGAAAATTAAAAACTACTTTTATTCCCCCCAAACAAGACTAGATCTAGGGCCAGGGATGTAGCTGAGCGGCACAAGTGCCTGGCTGGCAAGTGCAAGGTCCTGAGTTTGATCCCTGGTACCAAAAAAAAAAGGAAAAAGGCCGCATCTTATATTAATTTTTGCTCCAAAAGATGCAATAGGGCTTATTTTCAGGGGATGTCTTTTTTTTATGTAGAACAACCTAATTTGTTCATATACAAAAATCTACATTTATTTATATACAGTCTTAGCGTCTTCTTCAGGAGCATCATGATAACTCTCCCAACCTTGAATCCTGGCCTGAATATCTTGTGAACCATGGGGGCCCAGAGCCGGGGACAGAGCTCAGTGGCACAGCACCTGCCTGGCAAGTGCAAGGTCCTGAGTTCGAGTCCCGGTAAAAAAACAAAAAACAATAAAACAACGAACCACTGGACTCACCTCTCATGTCCAGCAACACAGCTCTCTTTAAACAAGCACTTCTTATCCTTGCAGCCTCCCTGAAGTGCCCTGGCAACACATGCTGTACCGAGTTGTGAAGATCCATATTAGACACCACTAGGTCTGTTTGCTTTCAGACGAGCCTGTTATTCATGCAATGTGCTTATACTCTGATTGGTCATTCAGTAATATGTCTTGAGTTCCTCTTTTTACATAGGTATTTTTTACCTCTTGTCCAAAGGCTCTTGCTTAGGTGTTCTGCGGGTCCCTGAGTGGCAGGGGACAGGAGGAGCGTGTGTCCCTGTGCTTGGGCCTGCCTGTGTGCGCGTGAGTGTGGATGGGTGCAAACGTGGGGCTCCCTGGGTACAGGATGTACACCGTCTATTGCTGCGAGGCCCCAAAGCTAGAAATGAATAGTCTTGCCTGGAGGGAAGGACTATTTAGACCCAGTCCCACCTGGAAATAGGGAACACTTTCTAATCTCATCAGCTACAGTAACCTTCCAATGCCGTCAAATCCCCATCTGCAGTGGCAGCCTGAGCTTATCTCCTCTGACTCTGCCTGCCTGTCATGGCCTTGATCATGCTGCAGTCAGAAAACAACCTTAAAGTCATTTATTTTAAAAAATCAGAGCTAGGAAGTAAAAGCCAGGGAAACGGGGACAACTAGGGAGTTGCTTGCAACAGGCAAACCCGTCACCAATAGCAGTCAGTACACCTCCTCCTGCCTGCATTCCCATCAAACCTGAGCTCGGCGGGGAGCCTGTGTCTTCAACTCTGGATAGAAATCTTTGCTTTCCAATTTTTTTAAAACAACCCATTAGCCTAGCGTGGCGGCAGATACCTGTAATCCCAGTGCTAGGGGAGATTGAGACTCGGAGGGCTGCAAACGGGAGCCCACTGTGGGCAGCTCAGCAAGATCCTGTCTCAAAATTTTAAAAAAGGGGCTGAGGAGGTAGCTCAGTGCAGAGGACCAGGGTTCCATCCCCAGTACTGAAAAGCAAAACAAAACAAAGCAACCAGATCTGATGCTCTCGGTTTGCAGGACTCGGAGAGAGGTCTGGGAAGCGGAGGCGGTCCTGACCCTGGGTGGTGGTTCCAGGTCCTCGCAGTTGCAGGCGCACTTGCAGAGCTTCTCTCCCTCCAGGCTGGTGTCACTTTCACTGAACAGGCTGAACATCTCTTCTTCGTCCAGAGGCAAACCGACCATGCCGAGCTGAAAGACAGCAGAGGGGCCGCGTGGAAAGGCAGGGGGAAGGGCGGGAGGGAGGTACGAAGTCAGCAGGGCAGCAGGGAGCACGGCGGGAGGGAGCAGGTGGTCACCTCTCTCAGCAGCCTGTGTTTCAGGTGGTACACGTTTATGAACGTAATGGCATTGCAGCACTGGAAGATTTTCACCCCAGGAATAGTTGTAAACTGCAAGACAGAATATAAACTCCTTGATTTGTGGTGTTTTTTGTTTTGTTTTGTTTTGTTTTGTTTCAGTATTGGGGATTGAACCCAAGGTCTTTGGACTGAGATACAGCCCCAGCCCATTTTTTATTCTGAGATTGGGTCTTGCTAAGTTGCTCTAACTGGACTCGCATTTGTGATCCTCCTGCCTCAGCTTTCCAAGGTGCTGAGATTACAGGTGTGTACCACTTCCCTGACTCTGTTTTTGTATGAAGTGAAATGAAGAAATCTGCATCTTTCCCTGATAGAAGCAAGAACCAGAAGATTTTTCCCTCCCATTTTCGCCTTTAATTTTGTTTCATTTCACCTCCATCTCTCCCCTCTTTATCTTGCCTGTTTTTTCTCTCCCTTTTTTTTTTTTTTTGGTCTTTGAGACAGGGTCTGGGGCTGGGGGTATAGCTTAGTGGCATAAGCGCTTGTCTGGCAAGCGCAAGGTCCTGAGTTCGATCCCCGGTACCGGGAAAAAAAAAGAAAGTCAATGCATTTGAGACAGGGTCTCGCTATGCAGTTCAAGCTGACCTTGAGCTCACTTTGTAGGCTGGTCTCGAATTCACAGGGATCCCCCTGCCTCAGCCTCCCAAGTGCTGGGATTATAGGCGTGCACCACCATGCCTCGCTCTCTTCTCTTTAAGGGCATTTAAAACTCATCTCTTTCTGCAGTGTCCTAAGGATTCAGCTACATAAGAACCCACCCCTCCCTCATGCCTCACTTCCTCCTCCTTTGGGAATGGACAGCTGGCAACAGCAGAGGGAAACCCAAGTGCCAGGCTCGGTCCACGCCATCCCTTGCCCAAGGAGTGGGCTGAGGGGGCGCCTTACCTCACGGTAGTCAGTGATGCTTCTGTAGATGTTGGTGTTGGGGATTTGGCCCAGGCAGGTAATCTCTGTTCTGAAAGGAGATGCCCTTGCCGTTAGTGGTGGGGGCTTCCCCTTGCCTTGGCCAACCTCTCCCTGACCAAAGTACCTGTGCGACCGCACGGTGATCATGAAGAAGGCGAACAGTAGCGAGAGAAGCAGCCCCAAGTCCAGACCCAGGAAGATGGTGCACGTGAATGTCACCATCCAGGTGAGCTTGTGGGAAAGTGCCGGAGGGAAAGAGGTGGCTGTGAAAACTCGCAGGAGGGGGGGTATGACAGTGCTGCCGTCCACTCCCTTCTGCCCTCACCCCATGCCCCTGGGGTTTGGAGACAAAAACCCCACAGCCATGTGACCTGGTGCCATCTCTCTCTCTCTCACACACACACACACACACACACGCACACGCACACGCACACGCACACGCACACGCACATGCGCACATGCAAGGCTGCCTGGCAATTCTCTGTGCGTCCTGGCTACCCCTTATCAGCCCCTCCAGCCCTCAGCTGATTATAACCATGTGGTGTTGGCTCTAAGACCTATCATAGGCCAGGCATGGTGGCGCACGCCTGTGATCCCAGCACTCGGGAGGCTGAGGCAGGAGGATCATTGTGAGTCTGAGGCCAGCCTGGGCTACAAAGTGAGCTCAAGACCAGCCTGAATTGCACAGTGAGACCCTGCCTCAAACAGACCAAACAAACCCTCTCACAGTCACTGGGACTCTTTAAGCCCCACTGCAAGGTCCTGCCTGCCGGCCTACTGCAGCCCTCTCACCAGGTGACCGTGGCCTTCACCTTCATAGGAAGACACGCAGAGCCCTAACACTTCCTTCCCAGGGCCCGGCCGCTTGCCCGTCTCTGGGCCCAGACTGTGCTGCCATCTCCAGGCCAGCGGGCCCCATGCGGGGCCCTCCCTCTGTGCCCTGGAGTGCGCCCCTCACCCTTCAGGGCCCAGGCTGTAGAAATCACCCCTTCCTTCTCCCTGCCCTGCTGGCTCCTTCTCTCACCCCAGTCCATCCCCCGTATTTTAGTTCTTGCTATTTTCCCTTCCTGCCCTCTAGTTTTGTGTTCTGGAGAGAAGGCGAGTGGCCCGGCTGTCATTCTGCCTCGGAAAATCCCCCTCCGTCCCTTATTAAGATTTGTGCCTCTTGCCAAGCGGTGCATGGCTGTGATCCCAGCCTTCAGGAGGCTGAGGCAGGAGGATCTCCTCAAGTTCCAGGTCAGACTTGGCAACATAGTAAGTTTGAGGTCAGCTTGAACTACATAGCATAATCCTGACTCAAAAACAACTTTTTAGCAAAAAAGTTCTAAGAAAGGATTTGTCTCTTATCTTGAAAGATATTTATATTATTAATAGTTTTTTTTGGGGGGGTTACCAGGAACAGAACTCAGGACCTTGCACTTACCAGGCAGGCACTTATGCCACTGATCTATATCCCCAGCTCAAGATATTCACATTAAAAATTAAGTCATTCGAACACGCAGTGGATGACGAGCCCCTTTTACCAGGGTCTGCAAGTAACTGTAGCCCCTCCATTTCACTTCACTTTGCATAGCTGGAAGGAGGCCTCCCTGTTTCCACGTACCAACTCTCCTTTGTTTTAAAAAAAACAAAGAGGCCCGAGCCTCAGCGCTGCTGGTGCTCTCCCCGCCTGCACCTGGCCCCTTGCTCCTTCCCTTTCTCTCTCTGCAGCCTTCCCTGCAGCCCTCCCTCCCCTCCAGGCCAGGGCCTTGGTACTCACACAGTCATACTGGTCCTGCCTCCACAGCCTGGGGACGTAGTAAATGGCTTCCAGGTAGGGGATGACATTGCTCAGAATGATAGCAGCCAGCACAGCCTGGGGGGAGAGGGAAGCACTGCTTTCCACGCGGAGATAGAGCTCCAGGTTCTCCCGGAGGAGCCATCAAAGTCAGCCTGGCCCTCAGGGATATTTTATGTTGCTATTTCATATGAATACGACAATATGCTCCGACTCATGGTGTGATCAACTGAGCATTCTCCACCTTTCCGTGTCCTCCCCTCCTTCATTTGCCAGACACACAAGGCAAGGTCAAGCCAAGGCCAAGTCCAGACGAGTCCACCCAGGGAAGCTACGACAGCCCCTTCCAGATTTAGAGAGTTTAAGACTCACGTCAACCTCAAGAGAAAGAACAGGAAAAGGTTGGGTTCATCCACTCCTTCCCAGCTCCCTGCTATCACTCTGGCTATGGCATGGGACCCACAGTGGTCAGCAATGAGTGGCCTTGTCTAGTTTGTGTGGCAAATCTGTGTTTCTTTCAGTGTCTGGAACCCATTGTCAGGTGGGATGATAAACACTTCTACGCACCAAAGCTCTAAAATAGTTCCAACTGGGCTTTCGCTCAGGTTTAACAATGATGCACTACAACTGCTTCACTACAGAGATAGTGTTTTTAGAAACTGAACTACAAATGAGAACCACTGATCAGACCCCTGTGCACAGTTACGAATACAAAAGAGCACTGCCTTTGGAAGATCACTTGGCAGCGCATCAGAATATGCCGCTGCGCTCACACAGACCTTTTCGGCGGACCATGCTCTATATTAAACAAGCGAACAACCCTAAATTACAGGTACAGTTAGGTTACAGACACGCAAAGTAGTGCCATCCACAGAAAACACTGTTGGTCGTATAATACCAGCATGTTAGTATAACTATGGGGGACATTACCCGCTGTGAATTTCCCAAGGTATTAAAAATGAACCTGCCCACTCTTCTAAGAAGAATGCTATTTTAACTACAGGAAATTTTAGATTTGTACTCACACTGCTATAAAAGTGATCTGGGCCTCTCAGTAGAACCCAACCTATTTTAAGAAACCATCACCAGGCATGGTGGCGCACACCTGCAATCCCAGGACTTGGGAGGCTGAGGTAGGAGGATTGCCGCAAGTTCAAGGCCAGCCTGGGCTACATAGAGTTAAAGCCCAGCCTGAACTGTATAGCAAGACCCTGTCTCAAAAACACACAAAAAAGAAAAAAAAAAGAAAGAAACCTCTCGGGTTCCTCAAGTCCCTGCATTTGTTGAATGTCTCCCAGTCCTGTCCAGCTGTCTTCTCCACCACACCGTCTCCCTGATTGTTAGAACTGATGCTACCCTTGGGGATGGCTGGGTCCATGCTTGCCACGTGTGGTTTTCCCAGGGTACCTGGTGACCAGAAGGACACAGCAGGCCAGAGAGTAGGACACCGCATGGAGGAAGCCAGCAGAAAGGACTCCTTTCCCACCATACCATTCTTCTTTCCAGCTGAGACTCTCCAATCTTTTGATACTTTCCAGAGAGGTGATGGGAGGGAAAAGAAATTCCACTGCATAGGGTTTTTGTAGGATTTTTTTGACTTGAGACAGGGAGGATGGAAAGGAAATGAAAAGCAACACACGAAAAACTTTTCTCCTTTGCTGAATATTAAAGTAAAACACATGTACAAAAAAGTTTATACGCCACAAAATTTCCATCATCTAAGAGACAGCCATTGTTAACAGCTTAGCATGTTCTCTCTCGGTAGTTTTTTCACACAAAATTAGAATGACATTATGTATAGGATTCTGGGTCGCATTTTTAATGTTTGTGTTGGTCCTTTGCTAACAATTGAGATCCTAGCTAGGATGTCTCGTTAACCACTCTCTCTCTCTCTCTCTCTCTTTTTTTTTTTTTTTGTCTTTTTGAGACACGGTCTCGCTATACAGTTCAGGCTGAACTTGAGCTCACTTTGTAGCCCAGGCTGTCTCGAACTTGTAAAGATCCTCCTGCCTCTGCCTCCTAAGTGCTGGGATTATAGGCGTGCACCACCATGCCTGGCCACTAAGGGCTCTTGAGGGTTCTGCAGTGTAACCAAGAGTGACGCAGTATCTACCAGGAGGGAAGTCTTTCCTAGAAGGAAGAAGTCATTCATAGTTCAGTACTCGTAGAACCCTGTGTCTGCACTAATTCCAGAATTCCACCATCACACCATATTTGCATCTTACCATCCGGAAACCTGCGGAGTAGACGCTGTACCAGTAACGTCACGTAACAAAGCCAGCCCAAAGCGAGCGCTGTCTTGTCCCAGCATCTTCCCAGGAAAGGGCTGCCGCCTGCCTTTCTCACTACCTTTCCGTGAATTCTGACAGTTTCTATTTGTTTGGACACTTTAAATATCATTTCCTCTAGCTGGATAGAAAAAACAAATGACATCCCAGGTAAGTTTGTGAGTGACTCTCTTAAATAGACTCTGAAGGTTACGTGCTGTATAAGCCGAGTTCTGGAGATGAGCTCTGCAGAGAATCAGAGAACAGCTGTGTGTCCATCGCACCGTGCTGCGGTAGAGTCCACACCTGCGCGCCAAGATCCTTGAACGGCGGGATGCAGCCCTGTGAGGCCCCGCTGTCCTGAAACCCGGTATTTCCCCAGTGGAGGTGAGGAGGATGGGCGGATGGTGTTTACAGCTGCTTCAGGTCCAGGGAGAGCAGTCTCCTCGGGTAAGCAGGCTGTTGCAGCAGGAAAGAGACCTCCTCCTACCTCCTCAGTACCTCATAATAACAGCTAACGGGAACATGAAGAAAATTTAAAAGGGGCAGCGGTCGCCGAGCACGGATCTATCTATCCAATACCTGAGGACATGCTGATTTTCCTGTCATCAACACACCTGGCATGTCTCAGTCTCAATCACAGAAAAGAAACAGCACGCTCATACCGAGAGGCATCTTACGTGACTACGGAGTTAGAGCTCGATTTTCAGACCTGCCTTCTAGCGCTGTGAACTAAGCAAGAGGCAGGGGGACTTTATTTATTTATTTATTTATTTATTGCGGTACTGGGGATCGAACTCAGGACCCTGCGCTTGCTAGGCAAGCGCTTATTCCACTGAGCTATATCCCCAGCCCCAGGGGGACTTTAAACATGGAGGGCGGAACAGGGCCTCCCTCCAACAGCATGAAATGTGCGGTGCTGTCCAACCCGCGCTGCTGGCGGAGCCGGCGCCCGGAGCCTACTCAGCCACCTTTCCTGGAATCCTTACCTATAAAGTTTACTTTACGGCATAAGCAGTAAAAAAATGAATGAGAATGAGAGTAAAAGTAGTGCCCTTGGGCGGGGGTGTAGAACAACGGCAGAGCGCTTGCCCGGCCCGTCAGGGCCCTGGGATCCAGTCCGGCACAGAGAAAGAAGAACAGCGCTGCTCTTCCTTTCTTTTTTCTTTTCTTTTTTTCCTTTTCTTTCTTTCTTTCTTCCTTTCCTTTACTTCTTTTCTTTTTTTCTTCCTTCCTTCCTCCTTCCTTTTTCTTTCTTTGACACAGGGTGTTGCCTCAGCTGCCCTAGAACTTACTATGTAGTCCAGGCTGCTCTCAGACTCCTAGTGATCCTCCTGCCTCAGCCTCTCAAGTGCTGGGATTACAGGTGTGTGCCACAATGATGCCTGGTTGAGAATAATGTTTCTTTAAAAAAGAAGAATGTTTTTTGAGCACTTACTATTAGTCTGACACTATCTTGCAAGATATATATATAGATAGATAGATATAGATAGATAGATATAGATATATAATATAATTTAACTCAACCTGTGAATTAGCTGCTACTATTTTAAAAGAAAAGGACAACATACTGTTTAGAGCAACCACTGGGACACATAGAATATTATTTTTCTCAGAAATGTCGCACCAAGATATACCCCAGAGATCTGGTGTGTGTGTGTGTGTGTGTGTGTGTGTGTGTGTGTGTGTGTGGTTGGGACTGAACCCAGGACCTTCACACTGAGCTACATGCCTGGCCCTTTTATTTTTTTTCTTTTAATTTTTTTGGTCTTTTTGAGACAGGGTGTTGTTAGGCAGTTCAGGCTGGCCTTGAGCTCACTTTGTAGCCCAGGCTGGTCTCCAACTCACAACGATCCTCCTGCCTCAGCCTCCCGAGTTCTGGGAGTACAGGCATATGCTGCCACGCCTGGCTTTTTTTTCTTCTTTTGGTCTATTCCCTGGCCCTTTTAAAATTTTTTATGTTGAGACAAGGTTTCACTAAGTTGTCCAAGCTAGGGTCAAACTTGCAATCTTCCTGCCTCAGCCTCCCAAAGTGCTGGGGTTGCAGGCCTGCATGAGCACAACCGGCTTTGGTCTCTCTGGACCTAGTGACGTGATCAGTTCTACTTACGTTAGGCAGCTTGTGGAAAAATTTTCCCACCTTCACCATCAGGAGCAGCATCACACCTGCGCCTATCAGAGATGCAAACTGAGGAGACAGGGTTGGGGAGAAGCCATCAGGAACGAAAGTGGCCCCCGTCTGCCACCAAGGCCTTGGTGAAGAGCAGGGCATTTTTTCTTAAAAGGAGTTGGGTTCAGCCTACCTGCATTTTTGCTGAGCTGACACTTTCAGGTCTTATCAGTATGCTAAACACATAGTAGGTCCTCAGTAAGTATCTGTTGGGTGAATGCATGAATGCACTCTGAAAGGTTCCAGATTTTCCTGGGTACCTGAAGCCTTACTGCCACAGCTGTGCCGTGAAGCTGGTCTCCTAACATGGGACTCCCAGGCCCTCCAAACTTGCAGGTCTCCTCAAACCATGTACAGAACTCCTAGCGGGGTCCTCACCAACAGCAGCTCTAAAGTCCTACTCACTTTACCGCCCATGTGAATAAATGCTCCCCTCCTCACTGCCCCACTTGGAGCTTGGCTGATTTCTTATGTCTCAGCTTGATGTGGCTTCACCTTAACAACCTCGGCAATAACCACTTCCCACATGCTCTTCCTTCAATTTCTCTCTGCTTCAGTGCAGTCAAAAAAACTACCTGGGAGTGGGCCATAGCTCAGTGTTGGAAAGTTTGCTTAGCATGCAGGAGGGCCTGGGTTTTAGCCCAGCACCACAACACATAAGCACACAAAATGAAAGAAACCGAGCCCACGGGCCCTCCAACCGGCCCTCGGCACTAGAGCCTCAGAGGGCAAATCAAAAGGAGCCCTCGGTCACCTCCCCCTTGGCCCTGCTGCCCTCAGACTCCAGGGTCCCGACTCTCTCCGCTGCTGCCTTTCCCGCTGTGTAAAGAACAGCACCTTTCTCTTATTATAACTCATTTTAAAGCAATTCTAGGGGCCTGGGGATGAGGCCAGAAGGCCAGTCCTTAGAAAGCAAGCCTGAGAACAGGGGCCCAAGGGAGCAGCGCCCCGGTCAGAACTCGATGAGTGGGAAGAAGTGGGGAACAGTCCCTCCAGCCACAGGTGTAGGGCTTGCCACATTTCCTCAGTCAGGGGCTGGATCTGCTCCTGCCTCAGGCTGAGCCTGTGGCCAGAAGGGTCACAGGCTTTTGCTTTTTGCTGCAAACAGTGGAGGGAAATGGGCTCTAGACCAGGAAGTGATGAAATGAACATACGCACAGCCATGTGCACAGTTCACGTTTATGCCAGATCAAAAGTACAAGGGACTTTTAGCGGAGTCCGGCATCTTGGCAGCCCGGATGTGGCAGATCCGGGTCCGCTGCATACTCTGCCTGAGCCAGCGATTTGCGCTGGGCATTTCAGGGTCTCAGGGAAGGGCTTTGTAGCATCCCTGGGGCCATGGCTCCCCAGGCAGGGTCACTGCAGTGCATCGAGGGGTGTCACTGGGAGGAAATGTGCCACAGAAAACAGAAAGAGCCCCGGACTGCCTGAGGCAGGTCCTCTATCCAGCAGTAGCCGCGGGCTGGCTCAGAGCTTGGACACCCCACCCACCCGTATCTGCAGGGACCCCACCAAGGCTGGCCTGTCCGTTCCAGTGTGCAGCTGTCAAAGCTCTTCCTCTCAGGCCCACTGTGCCAGCGTCCTGCCTGTAGCACAACCCTGAGGCTGATCCGCAGGTCTCTTCTCCCTTCCCTCAGCTTGGATTCTCCCCCAACCCGCCGCAGCCCCCCAGGCTCCTCCCTCCCCTCTTCTCCCAATATTTAGGGCACTTTTTGTTTGCTGTGCCCGATCTACCCTCAATCCTCCTTGCACTGTGATTTAGTTGTCATCAAATGTGTGCATCTTGCCCCCCCACCCCAGTTTATGCTGCACACCAAAGTAGCGGAGTGTGGCACAGCATAAGAAGTTAGCAGAACTAATCTCTGCAATTGCCATTTCTGTGTATCATAAAACACTCTCCTTTTGATTTAAAGTTATTCCATGTTTGTATAGAACATTTTTTCTCTCTGTTTCTCTCTGGTACCAGGAATTAAACCTGGGGCCTTGGCACTGAGCTATGTCTCCAGCCTCGTTTGTTTTTTACTCTGAGATTGGGTCTTGCTAAGTGGCTAAGTTGCCACATTGAGCTCAAATTTGAGATCCTCCTGCCTCAGCCTCCCAGAGTGTTGGGATCAGAGGTGTGCGCCACTGCCTCTGGCCACGTTTTCTTTTAGCACAGCCCTCTTTCAAGCAGGAGTGGAAGAGGCCACTGTGACAACAAACTTTGTTCCTATAAAATGACAGGATGTCCTCTTACTCCAGACATTTGCTCCTAATCTTTCTGACTTTCCTTAGCTTTCATCTTCTAGGGCATTTCACATTTGCCCGTGGGCTGTGACACCAGCCTCACCCTGTTAAAACTGAGTGTGCGTTCTTCTCATACACCCGCTGCTAACCAGGGCTAGCCCCTCTCCCTGCAGGTCTGCAGCACAGGTTGTCTGTGATCTCTGCCACTCTCTCTGCCACCTGCGCCCTGACTCGTCCCAGCTTCAGTTCTGTTAATTCTCTGACATTTGGTCCCGCTGCACGGCTGGGACAGGACCCTTCTCACCCTACCCTGCAGTCTTTCAGTGAGCCAGTTCGAAACTCGTACACACTGGACTCCATGTTGCACGTACTTACTATATACTGCAAGCACCACACTAATAAAAATTAAAAACAAAATCTCATGCCTGCCATTGGGCAGGATTCGCCTTTAGTGTCTTCTCTATCGCCATTCTTTCTCGCTTGCTTCCCACATGTTTTTTATTAAGTGTTTAGTTATTAATTCAGAGTATTTGAAGAGAATCTGACCTGGGCTATTTCCTCTTATACAGAGATAGTTTCAAGTTCTCCTAGATGAGCAGCTGACCCCACCCCAAAAAAGCCCCTGCCCAGCCTGTCCTTGGAGGAAGACAGCAAAAGGTTTCTTTGCTGCCAGGGAGAGAACTATAGTTTTCCTTTCCTAGACTGAGTATGAGGCAGCATCTCCCTATAGGAAAAAACAAAACAAAAAACAAAAATCTAGCTGATGCTGTTAACCTGAGATATTGTTCTTCAGCTACGTTACCTGCAAAATGGGTTTCTGCCAGTGAACATATGGAAACCTTTCCCCTGTGACAATGTATCTAGGGAAAGTGAACTTCAAGTTCCATCCTGACCAGTAACTTTTAAGATAAAATCTGAACAAAAATGAAAACAAGCGTGGAATCAGTCACTGTGAGGACAGTCACGCTGTCCTATTACACACAGCATTCACACAAGATTAAGCCCATCTCACCCCGCTGTGAGCACACCTACGAACTGTCACCCATTTCCGTACGTTAGAGAGCAGATCCCTTTCCAACATACCTGTTGTCTTCCTCCAGATTTGTCTTGGATAATGGTCCTGGCAACTGCACCAGTGAACACGTAAGACCTGAAACAGGAGCTGATGACGTTGCAGAGGCCAATGGCTATTAAATCCTGTGAAGAAATGCAGACACCTGACGCCCGCTTTTTGTGAAAGAATGTTCATTTGATTTTTTTTTTCCTTGTCTTTTTGAGACAGGATCTCGCTACGCAGTTCAGGCCAACCTTGAGCTCACTCTGTAGTCCAGGTTGATCTCCAACTTGCGACCATCCTCCTGCCTCAGCCTCCTGAGGGCTGGGATGACAGGCATGAGCCACCAGGCCCGGGGATCACTTGATTTTGAGCTAAAAATAATACTGTTTACTTCTAGTGTACGAAGATTACATTGTTTGTGTCATTTCAAACAATGGACTGAAATATACTTAGAACAAAAGGATGGAGCGCCCGACCATCTAGACTACACTGCATCTTCGAGCTACCTCGTGATCATAAGGAAATACTTTCTCAGAATGGTAAAATGAGACTCCTGCGTTTTTACTCTGTTGTGACCACCACGATTTAGCAAGACCCGGAGCCCTTGCAGTGTTGCTCTTCTCCTGCACGTCTGTGCTACCTTAACAGTCAAGCTGGGACTTCCTGCCTTCTTGTCTCCCCCTTCCAGTCAAGGGAAAGCACTGTGAACAGAGTAGCTGGAAATCTGCCCTGAAACGTAACAACAAAGACCAAAGGACAAAGAGGCCAACTTCATCACCTGTATCAGTACCTAGGCTTTCTGTGTGATATTCACAGCATTTCTTACTACACCTCAGTATGTGGCTGACTTCCATGTGTGGGGCAGAAAGATAAACCTGAGAGGATCTCTGCTGCCTCCACATGAGGCCATATGTTATGATCTTGCCTCTCTGTACCGTTATCTGTTGCAGGAGAAAAACCCCTGTGTTAATTCTAGTGGCTTCGAAGCTAAGTATCCTTCACCTCTGGCAAATCCTTTTGTGCTAACAGGGCAAGGCATGGTTCAGCGACCCTCAGGTGAGAGAGTCTGGCCTCATGCTCCATGAGGTTCAGAGAGAGAACAGACACTTATAGGTCAGAAGTAAAGAATGGTCCTCTAGCTGGGTGTGGTGGTACACGTCTGTAACCCCACGAAGCACTCAGGAGGCTGAGGCAGGAGGATTGCCATGAGTTCGAGACCAGCCCGGGCTACATAGTGAGTTCAAGATCAGTCTGAACTACACAGTGAGACCCTGTCTCCGGAAAAAAAAAAAAAAAAAAAAAAAAAGATCCTCTCACCTGGTTGGAATTGACTCTGTAGTTATGGAAACTGGCGACCCTCTTGCCCACAAACATGAGCAGAAAGGAACTCACTAAAGACAGGGACATGGACTGCATAATAACTTTGCTGACAGAGCTGAGATCTGGTAATGCAGGAAACACGAAGCTGGAATACAAGAGTGGGATAATTCCCCGAGAGGCGGAGTCCGCTTGGCCCCTCCCCTGCGCCCTCCTTTTCCTCCTAGGCAGGCCCCATGCTGTCCCTCTCATTTTTCTTGCAGTACTGGAGATTGAACCCAGGGTTCTGCTCGTTGGGCAAATACTCTACCACTGAACCATCTGCCCCAGCCCTTTTTCTCTCTAAGTTCCCCAGGCTGCCTAGAACTTGTGATCATCCTGCTTCAGCCACCAGAGTAGCTGGAATTACAGGCACGTGATAAAAAGGCAAGCAGAGCAAACAAGGCAACCGCTTGCCAGAACTACCAGCAAACCAAGCCAAGTTCAAAAGCGGAAGAGAGAACGCGTCCCATTGTACCTCCTGCCCTGCAGCAATGGCAAGAAACAGGGCAAGGATTTGTGGAGCATGTCTTTTTTTTCTTTCTTTCTTTCTTTCTTTTTTTTTTGTCTTTTTGAGACAGGGTCTCGCTGTGCAGTTCAGGCTGGCCTTGAGCTCACTTTGTAGCCCAGGCTGGCCTCGAACACACAACGATCCTCCTGCCTCAGCCTCCCGAGTGCCCTCCTGCTTCAGCCTCCCGAGTGCTGGTATTGTAGGTGTGCACCACCACTCCCGGCCATTTTCATTTTCTTTAGGGTGTAATTTTCCTCACTGACCTCTGTATATATTGCTTCCCAATTCTACTACTGTCATTTTGAAGTCTCTTTCCTACAGTTTTGAGGTCCCCAGAATGCCAAATCATTCACTGTGCTGATAATCAATGCCATCTAATTCTACTAGTAAAATGTGATCTGTTTGTACTAAGGTCCTGTCATATGCAACACTGCCCAATCCCTTTACGTCACGATCAAAACCTCTTCCCAGGTGTTACTGCTGCCCCCTTAGCCAGGAAGCTCTGCTTGTTTAACATGATGAACTTTCTTGGTGTTACCATCAAGACTGCTGTCCAGAATATCTGTTACGTCGCATTTTGTGTGGTCAGTTTTAAACTGTGACTTCTTCAAGGTCAGAGACTATGTTCTTGAAAACACACGCAAATGTTTGACTTTTTGAGACAGGGTCTCCCCATGTCATTCAGGTTGGCCCTTAGTTCCCTATATAACTCAGCCTGCCCTGAAACTTGAAGTTCTCCTCCTGCCTCAGCCTCTTGAATACTGAGATTACAGGTGTGTGCCACCGCATCTGGCCTTGATACTTTATTTATTTATTTATTTTGGTACCAAGAATTGAACTCAGGACCTTGCACTTGCCAGGCAGGTGCTGTGCTACTAAGCTATATCCCCAGCCTGATATTTTATTTTATTTATTTTTGTGTGTGTGTTTTCCAAGACAGGGTCTCACTATGCAGTTCAGGCTGGCCTTGAGCTCACTTTGTAGCCCAGGCTGGTCTGGAACTCACAACGATCCTCCTGCCTTAGCCTCCCAAGTGCTGGGATTACAGGTCTGCGCCACCATGCTCAACTAGTTCAAGGCTTCTATTGAAGGTAATAAAATGTTTCAAAAATACACAGTGGTGATGGTTTTACAGGTTTGAGAATATTCTAAAATTCACTGAACTGTGCTCTTTCAAACAGTGAATTTTATGGTATGTGAACAAGATAAGAGAATATTCTAAATAACTTCATGACATAATATTAACAATTTAGACTAACTGGAAAAGTTGTTTGGATAACGAGAATTAACAAAGTAATCCCAAGAAGAAATAGTTTGAATCACAGACAATAATTACATAATTATTATGAATTTTACTTAATAAATAGCATATTGAAAATTGAATTATAGCCAAGAACCTTCCCACAAAGACAACTACAGGCTGAAATACCTTTATTGGTGGATTCTACCAACTTCTTAAGGAAGAAGTAATGCCAATTTGGGACTGGGGATATAGCTCAGCAGCACAAGTGCCTGTCTGGCAAGTGCAAGGTCCTGGGTTCAATTCCCAGTACCCCCCCCCAAAAAAAAGAAAAGAAAGAAAAGAAATAATGCCAAATTTAGAAGAATGCTTCCAAAAACTAAAAATGAAAGCGCACTTCCCAAGTCCTTCTAAAATGTCAGTGTATTTCAAAACCAGACATAGATTTTACTAGGAAGGAAAACCTCAGGCCAATATTTCTCATGAACATAAGTGCAAAAGTCCTTATCGTTTTAGCAAATCAATATATAAAGTGAGAATACACTATTACCAAGCAGGGCTTATTTCCTATCATACAGCATTGGTTTAAAATTCTACAGCAATTTAACATTCAATCATGATAATAGCAGACTTTGAAAGGAAAAGAAATCATGACGACTCTAAAGGAAGTGTTATGTTTTTTATAGATCTGCACTGGCAGAATCCTTTACATCTAATTTGGGAGCACAGCCTTCATTCTCCATTTCCTTGACTGCTTTCTAAATCAGAAAAAAAATCTTCTAATTATTTTAGGTAGGGTTTGTTATTGAAATATTTATTCTTTTCATCTCCTGTCTTTTTTTTGGTTTTTTTTTTTTTTTTGTCTTTTTGAGACCAGGTCTCACTATGCAGTTCAGGCTGGCCTTGAGCTCACTTTGTAGCCCAGGCTGGTCTTGAACTTGCAGCAATCCTCCTGCCTCAGCCTCCTGAGTGCTGGGATTACAGGCATGCTCCACCACATCTGGCTTCTGTCATTCAAGACTCAAAAGTTGATTTATTTCTGAAAAACTTCATAAAGATCTAAATTCAGTAAAATAAACTCCCTGTTAACATGTTTGAGAAATTTATCTTTTAAGACATCATGGTATATTTTTCTATAACGGAAATAATAGCTTATCTAATTAAAATTTCTTATTAGTTTATGCATTTTAAATTTCATTTTCCTGTAAGTAGAAAGAATACACTTTTAGCACCTTGATGAACTGTCACCTCCTATCCTCTCAATAACTTTTCACACTGTCATGTACATGGACCTAAATTCCTAAGTCTGGGTATCTTTTTCCATGTCTATTTTAACTTCCTACTTGTAACTTTCTAGCATCTCGGTGCTTTCAGGTAATAACCTAGACAGGAACCCAACTGACTGGGCACATCTCAGAGATCTTAGTGTCTCCCCAGGAGCTGAGTGTCTGCTCACATTCATCTCTCTCTCTCTTTCTCTCTCTCTCTCTCTCTCATTTTTTTTTTTTGGCAGTACTGGGGATCGAACTCAGGACCCTGTGCTTGCTAGGCAGGCACTACTTATTCCACTGAGCTATATCCCCAGCCCTCTCTCTGTCATTTTGAGACTGGGTCTCACCATACAGTTCAGGCTGGCCTTGAACTCATTTTGTAGGCCAAGTTGGTCTTGAACTTACAAGGATCCTCCTGCCTCAGCCTTCCAAGTGCTAGGATTATAGGTGTGGGTCACCATGCTCGGTTTAAAATGCTGTGCTTCAGTGTGGTATTTTCATCCATACATATATTTTGATCATATCCATGGCCCCTGGTAATGCTCCCCTATACCCTTCTCCTGGCATTCAGCTCTTGGTAGCAAATTAGGTTAAAAGGAAATAGGAGCCAGGCGTGGTGGTGATGCCTCTAATCCCAGCACTCGGGAGGCTGAGGCAGGAGGATCATTGCAAGTTCAAGACCAGCCTGGGCTACAAAGTGAGCTCAATGTGAACCTGAACTACATAGCAAGACCCTGTCTCAAAAAGACAAAAAAAAAAAGGACCCAGCAGGAGATCATTTAAGCTGTTCCCTTTCACCCGTCACTAGTGACTACAGATACATTTTTAAAGGGCCAAGAAAAGAAAGTTCACATAAGTGCTTGCTTAAAATCAGATTTTTGAAATCCTCACTTGTCTAACTACACCCTTGAATCTTCTGGTAAAAGATAAGCAAAAGTTGGCTATGTGCTTTGTAGACCTGGGGTCTGTTTTTCCTTGAGGGTCCTGTCACTACCTTCTTGCAGTAACTGGAGACCAAAGCCCAAGGCCTTGAGCAGAGCCCTGAGCCCTGGAGCCCCCGCCACATCCTTAACCCGACTTTAGAATTAACTAGAAATGGGTTCAGCTTGCAGTTTGGCCACTGTTTGGCTGTTTCATCGTGGGTGAGTCATTTAAACGTGGGAAGTCTTACTTTCCTCAGCCATGAAGAGAAGAAAGTATCCCCCTCAGAGCAGTACTGTGAGGAACACGCGAAACACAGTTAACATGTAACGTGTTCATCACAGTGCTGTTCTCTGTTGTTCTGAGAGCAGAGACCACATCTCTGTCTCCCCAGGAGCTGAGTGTCTGTATACTTCTTTTTTTTTTTTTTGGTCATTTTGAGAGTGGGTCTCGCTATGCAGTTCAGGCTGGCCTTTTTTGTTTTGTTTTGCTTTTAGCTGGACTTGAGCTTACTTTGTAGCCCAGGCTGCTCTCGAACTTGCAGGTATCCTCCTGCCTCAGCCTCCCGAGTGCTGGGATTACAGATGTGTGCCACCATGCCCCACGCATTTCTCAACTGAGGAGAATTTCAAGTGGATTGAGCCCTCTTCAGGTCCCATGGAGACCTGGTAGAGTATGAGACTGAATCCGTGGAGCCCAAGCAGCCGCCACCTTGTTGCTGTGGAGTTCAGCCAGTGTCCCCGACTCTCCAGGGGCTTCCCCGATGTGCCACAGCGGGAATGAACAGAGCTCTGTAGAGTCACCTGTGAGCTGGGGAACCGCAGTCTTTTCCTCTCAGCTAATGTGATTCTTCTGATCAAGATCAATCACTAGAACTTTCTAACAGAAACAGGGGTGTGTCCCGCAGTCACTTCTAGGAACGATGATGCACATTAGTTGCGGGTCCTGTGACAGGCTAATGGCTGGGTGAAGAAACGGTATTACTGGAGGACCCCGGTGGCCCAGCACGACCTGGAGAAGGCGGCGGAGCCCTCCTTCTCAGAACACGGAGCCCCAGGGGAGAGGGAACTTTTGGTCCCCTACTGGGAATTAATTAGAAAGCACGGAGGGGGTGGGGAAGAGCCGTGCACCCGCTCAGCGAGGAGGAGAGATGGGCCAGGCACAGCAGGGACAGGAGCTGCCCCAGCCCGGCCGCCTTCGTGGCCCTCTGTGTTCAAAGATGACTTCGGCTGTGGTCCCGCATCCACCAGGCTGTTGGTGGGGGTGAGGAGGCTGTGTCAGAGAAGGGGAAGGCGGCCTGGAAAAGCAGGGTTACTGACCTGAAAGGAATCATCTCAATGACGATGTTGCTGTTTTCTGCGGCCATGTGTATCTTGTTCGCAAATGCAGTGAAGCCGAGAATCTGCAGGGGGCAGGGAATGAGATTATTTAAACACCCAGCATCGCTTCTAGGAGCAGAGGCGCTCACAGTCTCTGCGCGAAGCCGAGGCCAGGTCAGTGGGCAGCAAGGGCGGGGACTCCTCCCAGACCCTGCTGTTTCTCCCGAGGCCCTTCGGCGTCATAGCCAAAGCATCCTCACCCTTGCTCTCTGACACAAGGATGGGAACACAGCTGGGCCCGTGGGCCTTTCTCTCCCGCCAACTTTGGACGTTAGAGCAAGTGAATGTTTCCAAGTGACACCTGCGTCCGGGGCTCATTTTTAACTCTTTAGATCCCAGGACACAGCACTGCGTAGATGAGCCCTTTAGGACATGCTTGGGAGTGTATCGTGTGAAAATCATGTGAGTGGTTCTAAATAATATGGAGAAGCATTTGGAAACACAAGGACAAAAGGTCTTCAGCAAAGCAATTAATTACCTGGGGTTTTCCTTCTATTACCTCTAATTCTAAAAATGGCAATTCTCTATTTATGTTTTTATTTTTTATTTTTTGTCTTTCTGAGACAGGGTCTCACTATGCAGTTCAGGCTGGCCTTGAGCTTACTTTGTAGCCCAGGCTGGCCTCGAACTCCCAAGGATCCTCCTGCCTCAGCCTCCTGAGTGCTGGGATTACAGGCGTGCGCCACCGCACCCAGGGGAAATTCTCTCTTTAGTTCTGACCTTCAGCTAGTGGGAAAAGCTAGAAGCGATACTTCTTATAATGAGCTTGTATCAGAGCAAGTGAAACCAGAGACACGAGCCTCCCAGTACTCAGGAGGCTGAGATAGGGTGTTTGCCACCAGTTTCAGGCCAGCCTGGGCAATACAGTGAATTCAAGGCCAGCCTGAACTACATAATGAGACTGTCTTTCTAAACAAAAACAAAGACAAAAACCAATACTACACAGTTGCTGTAACCCATTATTTCTCCCCACGCACACTCTTTTGCCAGCATCTAGTCCAACAGTTCCGCAAGACACTGACCAGGGCAGCAGTGGCTCAGCTGTGATGCTGTGGTCAGGTGAAGGCTCCCAGGGAAGCCTCCAGATGCGGGTGGAAGGAAGACCCTGGTCTGCAGCTCGGGTCAGGGAACAAGGCTATTAATTTTTATATAGCTTTCTTTCCTTTCCTTTTTTTCTTTTTTTTTTCGTGTTTTTGAGATAGGGTCTCACTCTGCAGTTCAGGCTGGCCATGTTCTCACTAGGTAGCTGAGGCTGGCCTTGAACTCACAGCGATCCTCCTGCTTCATTCAGCCTCTTACGTGCGGGGATTACAGGTGTGCGCCACCATGCCCGGAAATTTTTATATAGTTACTGGGCAAGAAGAAGTACGGCAAGTGGCCAGGGAGCTCTTATTCCCAGTACACAGGCAGTACTTGATCATACTGGCAAACAAAATATGAAACATTGAAAAGCGGAAATAAGTCTTCCAAGGGCAGTGACCTAGTTAGGTCTGTGCCTTTGAGGCTGCTTCAAGGCACAGCATCTCCACCCTTGCTGTGGCTCCCCTGAGGGAGGGATGCTGTCTGTGTCTCAGAGGTTGTCTGCTGGGGACACCAAAGATAGAGCTGGGCTAGGTTCCACTAAGAGGGGAGGTTGCCCCATGTCCTCTCCCCAAATCCCACACCCGGCTCCCCAAGTTCTAGGGCACCACTATTTCATCCAGGGCTTCGAAAAGCCCATTGTAAGAGCTTGTGACTTTTACGAATGAACAGCTTTTCAACTACTGAAAGGAAGCAAGAATATGTGTCTCCACAAGAATAGATGACTCGCTGGGCGTGGTGGCACACATCTGTAATCCCAACCCTCAGGAGGCTGAGGCAGGAGGATCCTCATGAATTCGAGACCAGCCTGGACTAGAAAATGAGCTCAAGGCCAGCCTGAACTGCATAGCCAGACTGTCTCAAAAAGAATAGATGACTGGTAGGAGACAGCTTGGTCCCAAAGTAATGCTCTTCAACCTGGCTGGGTCCAGGATAGTGTAACATAACATCCGCTGTGGCAATGTACAGATCACAGAGATCTTAGCATCCTAACACACAGAAATAACAATTACTATTATTGTTGGTGGTGGGTCAGTGGCTGTCCAGGGCAGCCTCTTTGCAAACAGTGTTCCAGGGACCCAGGGACAGTCCACCTGGAGACTCGGTAATTTTAACACATTGCCCTGTTGTCTTGGTTACTTTTCTCTTATTGCTCAGACAAAATACCCAACGCCCAAAATGAAGGAAGGAAAGGTTTATTTAGCTTACAGTGTGTGGAGGTTTCAGTCCACACTTGGCTGGTTCTGAGGCAGAGTGGCACATGGCAGAGGGCAAACTGTTCATGGCAGCAGAGCACAGCAAAAACAACCAGCAAGAGGGAGCAATGGCTGCAAGCAGCCTCCTTTTCTCCCCTACATTGTAAACAGCCTACTCCCACCCAGGGGTCGTGAACCTCTCACACAGTCTCCATGCCCTCCTCTTCCACAGGCTCAGAATGTGTACAAAGTAAGCACCTGGTTTCTTGCTGAGTCACTCAGCCAAACCTCTGGACTCCCCAAGTTGACACAATGTATCAACCACAACACCTGTCACCAGGAGGAGGACCTGGGAACTGAGTTCTACTCACCTCTACTTTGGCTTAAATCACAGAGTCTTCCTAACTACAAAGGAGTGTGAGGCCACATGGAATAATTCCCACGTATACCCAAGAATCAGCAGCCCCACTGTGAGAAACGCTGACATTAAGAACCCTGAGTCTCTCACACCATACACACAAAACGAAAGACCCTGAGCCTTACGGGTGGAAATGCCTGTAGAATGTTAATTATGACTGCAAGAGAAAAATTTAATCAGGTGACTTAAAGAAAGAAACAAGGTGGGCTGTGGCTAGGCAGCAGCGAGCCGTAGCTCTGCTACTTACTAGAGCAAGAGACGAGACAAATTAACATTGTGGCCGCTTCACTTTCCTTACTGCTGGGCCATGAGAATCAAAGGCACCTAAATAAAAGCACGGTTACAGCTGTATTATTATTATTTTTTTTTTTGGCGGTACTGGGGATCGAACTCAGGACCCTGCGCTTGCTAGGCAGGCGCTTATTCCACTGAGCTATATCCCCAGCCCCTTATTATTATTATTATTGAGACAGGGTCTCGCTATGCATTTCAGGCTGGGCTTGAGCTCACTTTGCAGCCCAGCCTGGTCTCAAACTTGCAACCATCCTCCTGCCTCAGCCTCCCAAGTGCTGGGTTTACAGGTGTGCACCACCACACCCAGCTACAACGATATTAAAATACAAGCAAAACTTCTGTTTAGAAAAGGATGGCTAGCTGGGCATGGTGGCCCATGCCTGTAACCACACCACTCAGGAGGCTGAGGCAGGAGGATCACCATGTGCTCGAGGCCAGCCTGGGCTACATAGTAAACTCAAGGCCAGCAAGACCCTGTCTCAAACAAACAAACAAACAAATAAACAAAAAATCTGGTGTAATCCCAGCATTGGGAGGCTGAGGCAGGAGGATCATTGCAAATTTGAGACCAGCCTGGGCTATAAAGTGAGTTCAAGGTTAGCCTGAACTGCATAGTGAGACCCTATCTTAAAAAGACTCCACTCCCACAAAAAATTGCCCAGTCTGGGTTCAAACTTGTCATCCTGCTGCCTCAGCCTCCAGAGTGCCGGCATCACAGGTGTGTATCACCATACCTGGCTCTGCTTCATTGTAAAACTTCTTTAAGTTTTTCAAACTTTCCAGAATGAACCTGTATTACATTCACAGGCAGGAAAAACCCAATTTTTAAAATGTTACAAGAAAGAAGCAATAGATAAAGGTATTCTGAAAATAAGCATTATGTTGGGGGACCTATTGGGTAGTATGATAACTATAGTTGATAATAATATATCATATACTCGAAAGTTGCTAAAATAGTAGGTCTTAAATGTTCAATACAAAATATGTGTGAGGAGATAAATATGTCACTTAGCTTTGTTTAAACATTTCACAATGTATATACATACCAAAATATCACGTTGCACATCATAAACATATACAATTATTGTCAACTGTACCTGAGTAAAAAAATTCTTTAAAGATAGGGACTGGGGATATAGCTCAGTGGAATAAGTGCTTGCCTGGCAAGCACAAGGTCCTGAGTTCGATCCCTAGTACAGCAAAAAAAAAAAAAAAAAAAAAGAAAACAAGCATTTTACGAATATTAGCATACTTTTTTTTCTGCATGAGGGAATGAACTCAAGGATACATCTCCGGCCTTTTTTATTTTTTATTTTAAACCAGGGTCTTACTAGGTTGGTAAATTTCCTATGCTGGGCGCAAATTTTCAATCCTCCTGCCTCAGCCTCCCAGAAGGCCGGGATTACAGGCATGTGCCACTGTACCTGGTGTTATGGTTGATACATTGTGTCAACTTGGGCAGTCTAGAGGTTTGGCTGAGTGATTCAGCAGGAAGCCAGGGTGCTTACTTTGTACACATCCTGAATCCTGAGCCTGTGGAAGAGGAGGGCATGGACCTTATGTGAGAGCTACTCCCCGCCCCCGGGGTGGGGGTAGGCTGTTTACAATGTAAGGGAGAAAAAGAGGCTGCTTGCTGCCATTCCTCCCTTTTGCTGGTTGTTTTTGCTGTGTGCTGCCACCATGAACAGTTTGCCCTCTGCCATCTGCCACTCTGCCTCAGAATCAGACAAGTATGCACTGAAACCTCCACAAACTGTAAGCTAAATAAACCTTTCCTTCCTTCATTTGGAGTGTTGGGTATTTTGTCTCAGCAAGGAGAAAAAAGTAACCAAGACACCTGGCTAGCATACACTTAATACTAATGACTATTCAGCTTTTACATAATTCAACGTATGTTTTTGAAAAATTCCTACTTTTACAGCTCTTAGGAACATTTGCTTTTTTGTATCATTTGTGTTATTTCAATTTACTAAGTGGGTATTTAAAATGACCTGAGCCAGTGGGCACAGTGGGACATGCCTATGATCCCAGCACTTGGGAGGCTGAGGCAGGAGGATTGACATGAGTTTGAGTTTGAGACTAGTCTAGGTTACATAGTTAGTTCAAAGGCAGTCTGAGCTACGTAGTGAGACTTTGTCTTAAACAAAATCTGAGCCATGAAATCAGGACATCAGAAATACCTACCAGAAGTAATTCCATGGGAAATTCAATAGGATAATGATTGAAAGAAATTCGGATACACTTGTTGATTCTCAGAGCAACAACAGCAGTTAGAAAGAGTAGGATGCTGGTGGAATTAGCTTTTGGGAGAGCCACACAGTAGTTAAGGATATTCTGAAAGAAAACAGAGTTACAGGGGCTCGTAAAGCATATGGTAATTGCCTAAATCTAGAGAAAGACACATCTGTACATTAGTTAAAATAAAGAGGTCTGGGGTGGGAGGTGCTACTGGGCCCCACGGTTTTTTGTTGGTGGTGTTTTTGTTAATTTGTTTGTTTATGGTACTGAGGATTGAACCCAGGGCTTTTCCCCTTGAGGTGTAATCAAAATCTAAATTTGATGAATGTTTTAAATTTTTTAAAAGTTAGTACAGTAAAAGACATGTTCATATTAATCTCTCAAAAAACTCCCCCTTATTTTGAACATAGTCATCCATCCTTCCTGCCACTTTCTGAAGCAGTTCTGGAGGTGCTCTTTCAGGAATGTCTTCATTTGTGCTGCTGTACATGTCCCAGTGTGCTGAAGGGGTTCAAAACGTTTCCCTTCCTTGGCCATTTTCACTTTGAGGAGAAGCTGGAAGTCACACAGTGCAGACCCAGTGGATAAGGTGGGTGAGGGCGGGCTGGGGTATTTTTTACAAGCCTGCTTTTTGGCTGGATGGCACTTAGCAGTGGCATTAACCACATTTTAAAATAATACCTCGTAAGGACCCAAAAGGGAACTTCCAGAGGTGCTTCAGAAAATGGCAAGAACGATGAGATGTGTGGGGGTTTTTTTTGTTTTTTTTTTTGAGACAGCGTTTTGCTACGCAGTTCAGGCTGGCCTTGAGCTCACTTGTAGCCCAGGCTGGTCTCGAACTCACTATGATCCTCCTCCCTCAGTCTCCTGAGTGCTAGAATTACAGGTGTATATACCACCATGCCCAGCAAGGAGGAGGATTTTGGGGGAGATTAATGGTAATGTGTCTTTTACTGTAATACATTTTTATTTTATTTTTATTTATTTATTTTTGTTTTTTTGAGACAGGGTCTTGCTACGCAGTTCAAGCTGGTCTTGAACTCACTTTGTAGCCCAGGATGGCCTCAAACTTGCAACGATCCTCCTGCCTCAGCTTCCTGAGTGCTGGGATTACAGGCCTACGCCACCATGCCCAGCTGTAGTACATTTTTAAAAATTTAACTTTTCAAACATATGTTTTGATCACCCCTTGGATATCCACATCCCCCTTTTTATTTTGAGACAGGGTCTCACTAAGTCTCTAAATTCCCTGGACGGGGCTGAAACTTTCAATCTTCCCTCCGCAGCCTTCTAGAGTGCTGGGATTACAAGCATGTACCACCATGCCTGGTTGGCACCAAGATTTTTATGAGCATTACATTACTTTTTTTTTTGGTGGCACCAGGGATCGAACACAGGACCTTGCACTTGCCAGGCATGCACTTATGCCACTGAGCTATATCCCCAGTCCGAGCATTACATTACTACAGCACTGAGGGCAAGTGTGGAGGCTGGGGAAGGAGGTGCTGATATACATTTTTTTTAATTGAAAAAGAGATATTAAAAGAGTAATGTTCAATAAAGAGAATAGCTGGGTATGGTACCCCACACCTATAATGCTAGCATTTAGGAGGCTGAGGCAGAAGTACTGTGAGTCTGAGGGCAGCCCGAGCTATGTAGTGAGCTCAAGGCTGGGCTGAACTACATACACAGTGAGACCCTGTCTCAAAAAATCCAGAAAGAGAGAGAGAGAGAAGGAGAGAGATGAGAGAGAGAGAGAGAGAATACTATTTCAGTGTAAAAGAAAGGACCTGGCAGTTCTTTTTATTAGCCTATTCATTATTAATTCTGCCAGAATATATAGGTTCTTTTTTTCTTTCTTTTGGTACCGGAAATTGAACTCATGACCTTGCGCTTGCTGGGCAGGTGCTGTGCCGCTGAGCTTTTTCAGCATTTTTTTTTTGTACTAGAACACATATGTTCTTTAGTTGAGCTTGTTTCATTCTTGCATTCGGGGACTACTTAGAGTTTTACATCCTAGAGTTTTAGGGTACATGTTTCTTAGGGGGCAGGTAATAGGGAGACTTAATGATAGAGGAATAACTTCAAGATTAAAATTTTATTTATTTATTTATTTATTATTTGAGACAGGGTCTCTCTATGTAGTTCAGGCTGGCCTTAGAGCTCACTTTCTAGCCCAGGCTGGTCTCGAACTCGCAACGATCCTCTTGCCTCAGCCTTTCTGAATGCTGGGATTATAGGTGTGCACCACCACACCCGGCAAGATTAAATTTTAATTTAAACCATTAAATGTTTGCTTAAAAGGCTAGGCTGAGATAGTTACTGCAAAGCAAAGCGTGGTCCAGTTGGTTTAAATATACAAGAGATGAAATTGTTTCCAGGCTGGGCGTAGTGGTGCACACCTGTAATCCCAGCATTCAAGAGGCTGAGGCAGGAGGATTGTTGAGAGTTTGAGGCCAGTCTGGGCTGCAAAGTGAGCTCAAGACCAGCCTGAACTGCATAGCCAGAGCCTGTCTCAAACAGACAAAAAGAAAAAAAAAAGGTTGTTTCCGGGACTCCTTGCCTCAGCCACCCATCAGGTGCATCTCTGATGCAGAATGGGCAGGAGGCTCTCTACCCGGGTCCACTGCCCTAGAGGCCAGTGGCGGGTCCTGTGTGACTCCGGGTGGGGGTAAAGTTACTCACGTAGAAGAACGCAACAGGACCGGCATGGAAAGTGATCATCACCCCGAAGACGAAAGGCAGCTGGGACAGCACGATGTGCAGGGCTGCGGCAGCCAGGTACGCACTGATCACCGCCTCTGGAAGGTACATGGCCATGAAGCCGATGCCTAACACGCCCATGCAGAGCTGAGGGCCGGTAGAAGAGGACCAGGTGTCACCGAACCAGCCAAGAAGTCTGTCCTCACTGTGGTCCCTCCCGTGGGTCTCTATAGCTGTCCCTGTTCTCCTGTCTCCCAACACACCCTCCACTGGCCCACCTCCACCCTTCCCTTACCCAGGAGTCTGTCTCTAGTCCTTCATTCTGTCCCTTCCAGAATGTCCTGTACCTCAGATAAATTCACCTATGTTCAATTTCATTGGCATTTACTTGCTTCTTTGATTAACCGTTTTTTTTTTGTTGTTGTTTCTTTTTTTGTCTTGAGCTCAGGCCCAAGCTGGCCTCGAACTCGCAGTGATCCTCCTGCCTCAGCCTCCCGAGTGCTTGGATTGCAGGTGTGCACCACCACGCCCGGCTCTCTCTAATATTTCACCCCCTCTGCTTGTTTTGCTATTCCCCTTTCATTTATCTGCCATAGTTTTTATTTGTGTTGCTTTGCTAAAAATTTTTGCAGGACTGGGGATAAAACCCATGGCCTTTTACCACTCAGCTTATCCCCAACCCTTTCTTTTTTTTTTTTTCAGAACAGGATCGCACTAAATTGTCCAGGCTGGCCTCAAATCTGTTGACCCTCCTCCTCAGCCTCTTGAGCAGCTGGGATTGCTGGCATGTACCGCCACGTCTGGTTTATAGGTAACGCTTCTGAGTGTGTTTCTTTGTATAGCTTTTTAGCTGCTGCCCAAGAAATTACATTACACACATATCATAAACACAGTTTACTGGTGTTGACAAACTGCCAGCCAAACTTTCCCTCCTTTTATATCTTTTACGTGAGAACTGTATAACATTTTCTCAGATACTGTTATAATACTGCTTCAGCTGTCAAACATAATTTTGCAAGTTCAATAGGAAAGCTGAATGTATCATATTGATCCATACTTCTAAACTTTTTCCATAGTTCTCTTTTCCTTTGTGATGTTAAGATTCCCTTTTTACTATTTCTTTTTTGTTTCAAAAATTTAGCTGGGTGTGGTGGCACGCATGCCTGGAATCCCAGCACTTGGGAGGCTGAGACAGGAGGATCTTTGGAAGTTCGAGTTCGAGACCAGCCTGGGCTACAAAGTGAGCTCAAGGCCAGCCTGAAATGCATAGCAGGTCCCTGTCTCAAAAAGACAAAAATAAACAGAGAAGCAAAACGCAGTCTCAAAACTCAACCCCACCCAGAACAAGTTTTGAAGAGGAAGAAACAAGGGAATCAGGAAGCCTCATAACTTCAAGATATGAAACGATTGCATCCGAAATTAAACAACTCCAACAGGCCATGAAAGAGCTTAAAGCAGAAATAACCCACATACCCTCAATGATTTCTCAGATAAAAAACGAGATGAA
>PVLD010007991.1:0-87363 GCA_004027595.1 Dinomys branickii
AGAGAGAGAGAGAGAGAGAGAGAGAGAGAGAGAGAGAGAGAGAGAGAGAGAGAGAGAGAGAGAGAGAGAGAAATAGAATGAAAAAATAGAGAGAATTGACTTTAGAAATGAATTGGTGATTTAAAAGCCTCTGCATTATCTCCATCAGCCTCTCTCTGGGAGTTTACTAAATGGCTGCAATAGAAAGGGGGAGAAAGCTGTTGGACTGCTTGGTGCACCGCCTCTCTGGTCAGGCTAATTGCAGGTGTTTCAGACAGATGTGCACCAGAGCCTCACTGTCAGCATGAGCACTCACTGCCTGGAGCGTCTTCTCCTTGTCTTGCACTCTGGCATTTGGAAGCCAACCAAAGCAGGCTTCCTGGTACTTTGTAGGTCACATAGATTCTGGTATTTTTAGATTCACTAACAGAAATAGCTCGTATGAGTTTCTCACATTGTTATCTTTACAGTCTTTTTGGATCATGTCAGAACATGGGTAGAGGAAGGAGAAAATAATCAGAGATCAGGCTAGAATCCTGGGTATGTAGTGTAAAGCATTGACTCCAAGGATTCATGCAAGTTCTTCAGCCTCTTCAAGCATAGTGTGTACATTATTACATGGATGCACTGGAAATGCCTGCTCCAAATTGTTGGAATCAAATGAAACAGTCTATGAATTAAGTACATGTGGCTGTACAGTTGCTATGCAAGCCAGAGGTAAAAACTCAGCCTGTTCATGCCTGTGGGTCTTGAATATCTCACAAACACATACTGAAGATGTGGTCTCCAGCTGTGGTGCTATTAAGAGGAAGAGTCACCCTTAGAAGTTGCAGCCCAATGGGAGGAAGTTAGATCACCAGGGCACACCCTTGTAGGAGACTGTGGGTCACCAACCTCTCCCTCTTCCTTTCTCTTTTACTTCCTATCTACAATGAGGTGAGCATCTCAACTTTATCACATGCTCTCCACCCTGAAGCACTTACTCACCATCAACCCAAAAGCAAAGGGGCCAACTGATTGAAGATTTAAACCTCCAAACTATGACCAAAAATAAAACTTTCTTCTTTTTAAGTTGGTTATCTCAGGTACTTTGTTAAGTAACAGAAAACTGACTGAAACACTTTGCTTAGCCTGTACACTCTGAAACCATTTGAATGCCTCTTGAGCAGCTGGTACTTTCCAGGTGCCACAGTCCTCATAGCCAGCCAGCATTTTATCACTGGTCTTCTCTGCAAAGTTTGAGTTTAAGAACTCAACATGGAACTTGAAAGGGAAACATAATACAGACACACAAAAGAGGTATCTGACTTACAGCCTAGTAAGCCCAGAAATGTGATTTTGCGAAACTTGTCAAGTAATGAATTTTAGGCAGAGAAAGCCTCATGCTTACTGGGCTGATAACAATAACAGGAAATCAAAGTGGCCAGTTGTGATTTTGTAGTGATGAAGAAAATAGTTCTGAAGATTGGAATGTTCTTGCCACTGTCTCCATAATAACAGTGTGTTACATCAAAAGCATCACTACAAATTAGGTTTCTTCGTCTATATAGAACTGGTACTAAAATAAATAAATCAATGGAGCAATAGTACAGACAAGTAAGCCCAGAATTAAAGTGTAGCATACTTAGGAATTTAGTATCTAATAAAGGTGATGTTTCCAACTGGTGGGGAGATGATGGATTTATTTCACAAACGAAGTTATGGTAATTTGTTAGCTGTTAGTAAATACACACTCGCTTTACACTGTACTGTACACTATAAACCAATATAAGCTACAAATAGATAAAAGCACTAAAATTTTTTATTAAAATCATAAAAGACTTCGAAGAAAGTATAAGTGAGTATTTATCTGCTCTGTTAGAGAAAGGCACTTCTAAGCATAAAAGTAAAGGAAGAAACTATAAAGAAAAAATAATTACAAGCTTCACTGGATAAAAATTTAAATATTTCTAGAGATCTAAAGATACCACAGACAAAATTAAGGGGAAATACCAAGGTAAAAAAGGAAGGAAGGAAGGAAGGAAGGAAGGAAGGAAGGAAGGAAGGAAGGAAGGAAGGAAGAAAAAGGAAAATAACCTAGGACCAGGTCTATAGGGATAAACAAAGCATATGGAATCTCAGCCTTCATGGAATTTTTAACTGGGCAAGGGAGGCATTTAAATGTGAACACCTACAAATAATCATTACACTAACAAGTCTTTCTGAAATCAAATAATGGGAAGTCCTATAGGAAGATATGAAATTGGATGGAACAACCAAGGAGATTTTTCTACAAAGTTTTATTTGTGCTAAAGACTGCACTCACGAATAAGAATGAGATGAACTGGAGAAAAGGATTTGGGCAAAAGGAAGATGCCTGTGGCATGTAGCAGAAGCAGCAAGATGGACAGGTTGTCTGCAGTCCATAGCAGAGATGAGAAAATTGCAAAAGGAAGGGACAGACTGCTAAGCACAAATGTGTAAACCAACTTACGAATTTTGTGTTTCTAATTACAACCACACTTTCATCTATAAATGGTCATTGAGAAAAGAACTAACACTCTAAGAGGGACATAAACAGAGGGGGAGATTCACAAAACAGGAAATATTAATGAATCCAGAAGAGACTCAAAGTAGTTAAGTAGTTGTATAGGGCTGAGAGAACAGGACAGGGCTGTAAATGCCTCAAGGTATGTTTACTGGGGTGATGGAAATATTACAAAATTGAATTGTTGTGATGGTTGCATAGCTGTCAATTTAGTAAAAATTCATTAGATTGTACATTTCAGATTTGTACATTTTATGGTACATTAGCCATCTCTATCACTATAATAAACTGCCTGACACAGCCTGCTTATGCAGAGGAGTTTGTTTAGCTCACAGTTTGTAGGTTCAAATCCACATGGTATAGTACAAGCCTGGTGACAAGGGCTCTCCCAGCCTGCATCATGCCATGGCATGGATAGCAAAAGTGTGAGTGAGCACTATAGGGAGAGGAGGTAATTACATCTTACAGCAGAAGAAAGGATGGAAGAGGAAGAGTTGGGCTTATTCCTTCTATAACAACCCTCTCTTGAGAACTCAGAGGGTCACAGGAGCACTATGAAGGGGTTGTAAAAGATACCTTCTGCTCCCTGTGACTAAAGACTTTCCACTAGGCCCTACCTCCTCAAGGTCCACAGGCCTCCCATGAGTGCCACCCCAAGGTTCAAACCTTTAATACATGAAACTTTAGGAGGACCCAATTAGACCATATGGAAGCCATAGCAAATGGTATGACACAATGTATCAACCATAACACTATCATTTCCAGATTTTCTATAGTATCCATGCAAAGGCTTTGTTTTTATTTATCAGTCTGAGTCATTTCCTCACCCATAACTTAAATGAGAAAAGATTTATTTGAGCTCAGTTGCAGTCCCTGGTCAACTGGCTCTGAGACACAAAAGGCATTGTGGAAAATTTTGGCAGAGGAAAGCTGCTCGTGTCATGGTGGCCAGGAAACAAAGCTGTGAAGGAAGACATACACTTCCAGGTCACATCCCCAGTGAGCCGCATCTAACCAGGGCCACCTCCCCGCAGCAAGTCAGCTGCAGTACCCTCGTGGGTACCTTCCAAAAGCCTCGCCTCTGGCAGAGGTGAAAGTTTAAGGAAATATTGTGGATCTAAACCATAACATTAACATTTATGAACCTATCCACTTTTACACAAAGGATGATATGAACAGAAAATTTACTTTGGGTTTTCTTTCTATCAAACATGCATTTGCTTATTATTTCATGTGTGCCTTAGAAAGCAAACAGCATCCTCTCCCCTCTATTTCCGCCCTTGCTTAGTCATCAGGACAAAGCGCGTCAACATTTATAGTAGATTCCCTTTGTATTTCTCTCTATTCTTCTCATTTATGTGCGTCTGCCAAGTGCACACTATTACTATCATTGGGCAGGGCAGACGTTACACATGGTGGAGCCTTAAGGAACACTGTGATTACTTTTCCTCCTTACACAATGCTCTGCTTCCTCTTTTTATTTTTGTTTGGCCTGTTTACTTTTTCATTTACTTGGCTTTACAGGTTTATCACCTTTCAGCCCCAGTTCTCTGCCCTTGTCTATTTCTTGTTCCAAGATAGCACACCTGTCGTGTGTTCCGCCAGCTCCATTTTTCCTAGAGAGTCTTCCTGTCTCTGAGCTCAGTGGGTTATTCACCTTCTGTGTGTCCTGGGCCATCACTCTAGGCTTCCGTTTGCGTATGTCCTGCTTTCTGTCACTCATGTCTTCCCTGTCTCAGTTCTCTATCTCAGTTTGATGGAACATAGCTGTTAATAGCTTCCCAAAAGAGGGGCTTTGGAGGTAACTGTATTGAGTCATTTTACATCTGAAAATATCATTATTCTGTCCACGCAAGTCACTGATCATTTCATTGGATATCGTGTTCCGGGCTGCAAATCATTTTGTATCAAAATGTGAGGAGTCTTAAATTCTAGGTTACTATCAGAAGATGGAAGTCGTTCTGATTGCCTAGACCTAGCAGAGAACCTACTATTTTTCTGCCCTGGAAATGTCTAGGTTTTTCTTTTAGTTCTACTGTGCTAAAATTTCTCCAAGGTGTGCCGTGGTGTGGGTTTGTTTTTGTTCATTATACATGTGTTGACTCTTTCAATTGACTCTTGTAAATGTGACAATGTTTCCTAGATTTCTTTGATGATTTTATCCCTCTTCTGCTTGCTTCTTCTGGATTTATTATTTAGATATTAGTCTTCCAGCACTGGCCCTCTAATTTCCTAATTTCTTTATCCCTGTGTTCCACATTTTTTACTTTTGTACCTACTTTCTTTAAAAATTCCTTCACTTGAATTTCTACTTTCTTTTTTCTTGTTTTTCTTTTTTGTCTTTCTTTTTTTTTTTTCTTTCTTTCTTTTTTTGTCTCTTTGAGACAAGGTCTCCCTATGCAATTCAGGCTGGCCTTGAACTCACTTTGTAGCCCAGGTCTCAAGCTCATGACTGTCCTCCTGCCTCAGCCTCTACTTTTCTACCATCATAGTTTTAATTCCTTTTTTCCCTTTGTTTTGTTTGTTCACTTGTTTATTTGTTTGTGGCAGGTTCTCACTGTGTACCTTAGGCTGGCCTTAAACTCAGCAATTCTTCTGTCTCAGCCTCCGGAGTGCTGGGATTGTAAGCGTGCACCACCATGCCTGACATCATAGTTTCAATTTCTAAATTATTTTATTCTCAAATGTTCCTTCAAAAATATCATGTTTTTGTTTCAGGATTGCAATATATTACCTTATTTCTCTAAAAATATTAATGATGGTTTTTATTTTTTGCGCTCTCTCTCTCTGTCATCTCTGTTCCATCAAGTCACCTTCTTCTATTTTCTTTTGGTGTCTGTTTTTCCTGAGAGGGGCTTTGCTCAAAGAAATAATTCTCCTCGGTTGTTTCTTTATATTTAAGACAGGGAAGCTAAAAGCACCGGGTGTGTGGATGGGTCTCGCTAGCTGGCTTTATCTCACTAGAGCAATCTGTGTGATAAATTAGCCTGTTTCGTTTAGAAACCTCCAATTCAGGCAGGTTATATACCCTGCTTTCCAGGCTGATTAGATTTCTGGAGAAGGCTTTTCTAGCCTCTTGCTTGAAAAGTAAGCTGCTGTTGCTGCTGCTGAACCAGAAACCAAGGATGTAAGTAGCTTACAGATACACTGTTTTTAGTCACTGTTTTCAGGGGTGCCCATACAATTTGCTGTGTTTGGGATGCTTGAATCCGAAGATCAACTGTTTTTTTCCGCTAGGAATAAACCTCAGGTCTTCAGCAGCAGTGGGAGAATGACCTACCTGGCACATTAGGAAAGAGGTTTAGAAATCTAAATATAAGACTTGGGCTGGGACTGTATCTCAGTGGTAGAGTGCTTGCCTGGTATTCATGAGGCCCTTGGTTCAAAGTTCAACACTGCAAAAAAAAAAAAAAAAAAAAAAAAAAATCACTGAAAACTACAGACTTCAAGCTTGTCTACCTGATATTGGCCTCCTTTTACCCTTCATCCAACCAAGTCTACTGCAGCTGATTCTAAAGCTACTCAAGAACCTGCAAGTATAAATCTGCTTGCTTCTTCATTTGTTCACTGTCTTTGTAGACTTTATCTGTGGATCTGCTAATATGCTAGTCATCCATATACTTTACATTTTCAAAGTTTTGTTGCTATCTCCTCGTCTCATTCTGTTCATTTTCTTGTCTTTTTGAAAAACATCTTACTGTGAATTCATGGTGTTTCAGAAAGAACCAAACGTAGATGCATGCGTTTAATTATCCATTGTTCCCACTAGTCTGCGCTTTCATAATTAAAAGAAAATTGCCTATCAGGAAGCTTTCTCGATAATATCAAAACCAGAACAAGAAAAAGTAAAATAATTGAATGCTAATAGAATCAGGCTAAAATAGGTGCATGCATCCATGTATTACCGACCGATAAAAGATATAATTCCTGGGAATCTAGTTAGTTACTTAATGTTTTGGTTTGGGGGAGGTTGTTTCTTTCCTTGCCTGGTTTGATTTGATTTGAGTTTTGAGACAGGTTCTCACTATGTTTCCTGTGTTGACCTCAAATTCTTAGACTGTAGCAATCTTCCTGCCTCAGTCTCCTGAGTGGGTGGAACTATAGATATGTGCCACCTGACTGGCTTCTATGGTATTGTTACTGGCTTTTGGGTCCTGAAGAGATTCCTTCCAGGTTCTTGTCCTGAACAAAGAATTGAACAAGACTTACAGAAAGGTGAGGGTCGGGGCTGGGGATATAGCTCAGTGGAATAAGTGCTTGCCTAGCAAGCGCAGGGTCCTGAGTTCGATCCCCAGTACCGCAAAAAAAAAAAAAAGAAAGAAAAGAAAAGAAAAGTGAGGGTCCACATTTATTGACAGTGGAAAAGAAATATGCTCTGCAGAGTGAGAGCCAGCCAGTGAGCACACTCACAGTGGCTTGAAGAATAACAGCACTTCTGTGTACCAAACTCCTAGATAGCTTCTTCCCTGCACAAACAGGGCATTTGGAATATTTGTCTTATTAAATCTTACTTTGGCTTGAAGTAAGATTTAAGCTGTCCTATGAAGGCCCATTTAGTTCAATGCCAGATTAAATGAAGAATTGAAAATGGTACTTTTCTGATTGGTCTCATGTACAGGGTTTTGGAATTGCACAGTCATCTGATGTTGTGTTCTGCACGTGTCCTGGGTCTCCATGCCTGGCAGGCTTTTCATAGTTGTTTAACTGCCTATACCACAGGCCTAATCTCTTACTTCAATACTCTAATATTCAAAGTCCATGTATTTCCTGACTGATACTTAGCTGGACACTGCCAGTGCTGCCCTCTGAGACTTTTCTTTCTCTATGCTTCTGTTTTCTACCAGCATTTTTTTTTTACTAATACTTGTTTTCAACTTGCTAACATTTTCAGTCACATTATTGAAGAGTCTATCTACTTTTGTCTGTTACTACTAAGGTCTTTAATGAGTTGATACTATCTTTAACATGCAGAGGACAAATTAATTCCAAAACTTATTATGAAGACATTTCATTTTAGGGCTAACTGAAATACTATTTTCTCCTAGTCTGTTTATCCAAGGATAGTGGTAAGTGTAAGTCTAAAATTCCAATCCAGAAAACTTTAAAGCTGTCATATGTCAGAGGGAAAGAGAAAATATTCCAGCCTTTCTAGAAGAGGCTTTCTAGAATATGCTGTGAGCATGAGATATCACAAACATCAAACAAACTCAAATCTCTCAATATTCAGTGAGTCACTTAATAAAAAGCTACTTCATAGCCACTATAAGAAAAGCACCATCCTGGTTGCAAAGTAATAAAGGAAAAAAACATTAAAAGTCACAAGAAATAATCTCTGGCTTCAAGTATATTAGAATACAGTAGCTGAAATAAAAGCAAGTACTAATCTTTTAAAAATCCATCTGACCCAATGTGAATAAACCTAGTTAAACTAACCAAGCAACATGCAATCAAAGGGAAACAGAAGAAGAAAAAACCCATAGAAAATAATAAAAATGAAATCTAAATATATCTGTAATTATACTAAGAATAAACTCATAAATTAAAAGATAGAAATTATGAGAGTAAATTTAAAATGTCTCTCTTATATGCTGCCTACCAGAAACTCATTTCAATGTAAATTGCAGAGGAAAGTCAAACAGTGAGAAAAGATGCACTGTGAGAACAGCAACCAAAAGAAAGCCAGAATGGCTATTTTAACAACAAAACAGATCCCAAAGCAAAGAAGATTACAAAAACTAAAGAGAGACATTATATAATGATAAAAGGATCAATTCACCAAGAAGATATAATACTACTACTAAATATGCATGCATCTAACAACATAGCTTTATAACACAGAGTTAGAGAAAAAAATAAAATATCAATCATAGGAGACTTTAACAGTTCTCTCTCAGTCACAAGAAAAATAGAAATGAACAAAAATGTAGAGAAACTGAATAGACCACTATCCAACTGAATCTAATTGCTAGTTGCTAAGAATTCAGTCCAACAAGAAATATACATTTTTTTCAAGTGTATGTGGAAAATTCATCAAGATAGGCCATATTTGGGATCACAAAATAAATCTAACCAAATTATAAAAATTGAAATCATACAAACTTAGTGCTCTAGTCATAATGAAATTAAACTAGAAATAAATAATAAATTTTATAATAGTACCAGTCACTTGGAAATTTATCAGTACCCTTAAAGTAATCCATGGGTTAAAGAAGAAGTCATAAAGCATTCTAAAATAATTTGAATTGAATTGAAATACATAAAAATCTATTAAGATGTCTAGGGTATAACTAAAGTAGTACATAAAGAAAAAATTGTAGCATTGGATACTTCCATCAGAAGAAAAGAGAGACATCAAATCAATAATCGAATCTCCCACTTTAACAAAAAGAAGAGCAAATCAGTTCCAAAGGAGGACAGAAGCAAAAATCAGACCAGTAACCTTCTTTGGTCATTAATCTATAAAATCAAAGACTAAAACAACAGAGGAAAGGCAATAAAACCAAAAAAATTTCAAAAACTCTAGCAAGATGAAAGTCAAGAATGAAAAAGAGGAAGACTATCACTGTAGACTCTAAACATTAGAAGGTCAGTAAATGAATATCAAGCACAATTCTATTCATATTAGTTCAACAACTGGAATGAAATAAGTAAAAAATCATTACCTACCAAGATTTACCAAAAATGAGGTAGATAATCTAAATAACGCAAAACTATTAATGAAGTTAGGCACATCGTTTTAAAACCTTCTGACATAGAAAATTCCAGGCCTACATGTTTCCCCTGGTTAATTTTATCAACCATTTAAAGATTCTACACAATAAAAGAGGAGGAAACATTTCTCCTCATTTTTATGAGGTAACTATCATTCTGATACCAAAACCAAACTATATACAAAAAAAGAAAATTAAGATCAATGTCCTTTAAGAATATTGCTATAAAAATCATCAAGAAAATATTTACAAAGTAAAATCACCAATACATAAACAACAATGTTTTGTGGGGTCTATCCTAGGAATACAAGGGTAGTTCAACATTTGAAAAAATCAGTCACACAATTCACCATATAAACCATCTAAAGATGAAAGATCATATACTCTATTAACTGATACAGAAAAATTTAATATATTTTCATTATAAAACTGTCAACAAGCCAGGAATAGAAAGGAAATTCTTCAACCTAATAAATCATCCATAAAAACTTTAAATTAATACAATATTTAATAATAAATCTTTCTCAACTATTGAATGTTGTACTAGAAGTCCCACCAAATGCAACAAGGCAAGAAAAGTAAATTGAAAGCACAAAGATTAGAAAAGAAGCAATAAAACATCCACGCTTGAAGACAACATGATTCTCTATTTAGAAAGTCCCAAGTAATCTACAGCAATAATAATAACTGCTGGAACTAATAGTAGTTTAGCAAAATTATAGAATACAAAGTAAATACACACAAGTCTATTGCTCCTACATATAAGCAATATTCAACTTCAAAACAAAGTAATTTAGAGTAGTTGTGAAAATAGAGTAATTTAGTATATATCTAATGTATCATATACAGATTCTATATCCTAAAAACAAAAAAGTGCTCATGAAAGAAGTGGAAAAAGACCTAAAGAAATAGATATTCTGCTCATAAATTAGAAGATACCACAGTAAAGAGGCTAATTCTCCCCAATGTGATTTATAAATTTCAAATTACCAGAAATGATTTTTGAAGGTATGTTGCACAATAAACAAGATTATTCTGAAGACTATATGAAAAAAGAGAAAACTAGAAGAGCAAAAACAGTTTTGAAAAAGAAGAATAAAGTCAGAATAATCAAGCAGTAAAGTTTTATGACTTTCTATTCAGCCACAGAAATTGAGACAATGAAGTATTGATGAAGGAATGACTATGTAAATGAGTGGAACACAGCAGAAAGTCCAGAAATAGATACACAAATGCAAACTATCATTTTATAATGATGCAAAAACAATTCAAGGGGGAAAGGATATCTTTTCAAGGAAAGTTGTTGGACCAATTGGACAATCTTCCCCCAAAATAACAATATTAAACTTCAACCTAAATACTATACTATAAAAAAATTTGCTGAAAATAAATAATAAATCTAAATGTAAAAAAATAAAATTATGAAACTTGTAGGAGAAGATCTTTATTACTTTGCAGTTGTCAAAAAATCCTTAAACATGACACCAGGAAGCATGCTCTATAAAAGAAAAAACTGTAAGTTGTACATACTAAAATTAAACTTCCTAAAGACAATGTTAAAAGATGAGAGATAAGCTATGGACTGGGAGAAAATATTTGCAAAAAATAAATATATCCCACAAAGTACTTGATCCAAATACATAAAGAATACCCAAAATCAATAGTAAGGAAACAAATAGTCCAATTTAAAAATGGGCAAAAGGCTTAACCCATACTATACCAAACAGATGAAAAAACAAGCACATAAAAATTATTGCATATCATCAATCATTAAGAAAATGCAAGTTAAAGTGCAGTGACATACCACTACATACTTGCCAGACATTCCAAAATAAAAAATATTGATTACTAACAACTAATAGCTAAACTCCAGAGCAATTTGAGCTCTTACATATTGCTGGGAGGAATATAAAAGAGTATGACCTCTGTAGAAATTGGTGTGACAATTTCTTATGAAATTCTACAGACATATATCTCCATATGACCCAACAATCTCACTCCTGGGTGTTTATTCTAGAGAATTAAAACATGAGGTTCACATACAAACCTACACATGAATGGTCTTGCAAGTTTCATTCAGAATCATAAAAAATGGTCAAACTCATTTTCTTCAGTGAATGAATAAATGAGTAAAGTGTGAGTCTATCTACACAATAAAGTAACATATTTTTAAAAAAAGAACAAACTGTTGACTGATGCATGGAACACATGCAAGGACTATCAAGGACACTGCACCAACTAAGAAAACTAGTTCCCAATAGTTACATGCTATGTGCTTCCAATCATATAACATTATCAAAACATGAATCAGTAGTAATGGGGAAGAGGTCAGGGATGGGGCAGGCATGACCATCAGGAGAAATCCAAGGAAGGTTCAAATGTGACAGAAGTGCTCCGTATTCTGATTGCTCTGATAGGCACGCAAATACACTCACACATGTTAAAATTCACACAACTCTTTACTCTGAAAACACTCAGCTTTATGTGTATGAAAATTCTAAAAATACAATTCAAACTAAATCTAATCAGTTATAACAAGCAAATGCTCCATGGGTGGGAGGGCATTCCTATGCTCTTCTAGCCTGTCAGGGATGTGAGTTGTGCTCACTCCTAAGTTTCTGAGTTGAAGTCCAGTACACAGTCCTCTACATACACCCTTACACATACACCCAGTTTGCATGTACTCACCCAAGAAATTTGGTCTCTCTTCAATACACAAAAATGCACAAAAGTCCTTCTCCTCCCCCTCCTTCTGTCTGTCCGGAAGGTTCCAGGAAGCAGGTGTTCTAGAACAAAGCAGGGCTGAAGGAAGTTGGAGTCCATTCAGACATCCTCCCCCACCCCACACAGTTTCTCAGCTAGACCTTCCACTAAAACGGGGGAAGGTGTGTGGCTCAGGGCTGTCATCAAAGAAGCAAGAGGCTTTCCAAGAGAAGCCCAGTGGATGACTGCCACCAATGGCTATTTGCACACAAATGCAAGACATCAAGCAAGTAATGAGTGCAATCCCATGCATAAGGCTGTCACTTGTACCAGCAGAGCTGCCTCTGATCCACATGCTGTGAAGGAGCCATTGTGCCCAGGGCTGGGGCAGGACCCAGACTATAACTGGAGGACTTTTACTGTCTCCCTGGGCTAGAAAAGTGAAAGCCCTTCCTGACACAATGACAGCACAACACCCAGAAGCACTACATGGGTCGTATTGTCCAATAAGTAAATCAAGCCACTATATGAATGTTGACTGAAAACCATTTTCTGCTACAGCATTGCCTGGCCATTGTCCCTACTCTTTATGTCCTCGGCCCCTTCTCAAGAGTCTGCCCAATAGAAAAGCCCCAGACATCTCCTGCCTCCATGCCAGTACTCAGCACCCACTTAGAGAAGTAGAGGCACCAAATCACAGTGCAAAAATTCGCTAGTGTGCATTCTTGGTTAATAAGAGATGTCCAGGAAGACTCATGGGATCCAATTGTTAGCAAAAGTCCTCTTGGCCAAGCCCAAGAATTCTTAGCCTAGGTACATATGACTACTGCAATATATACATCAATCAGATCATCTCGGATTGGAGCCTTGGAATAAGCTGCATTTTCCTTCAGCCCTAGTTGTGCTGACTTGCAGCTAAGCTTGGAAGCCAGCACCATGTTAAGAAGGATGCAGGTCAGGAATCCACTTACATCAGCCACAGGTCTATACCTGCTCAGCTCAAGTTTCTCTTCAGGTAGATGGGGTTCCCACCAACAGCCTAACATCACCACAGAAGTAGGGTTAAGTGAAGATTATACTTAGGTCTCTGTGGAGCATGACCAGATTCAGTTTTGGCTTGTTTCATTTTGCTTTTTTTTTTTTAGTGTTGAGGGTCACATCTGGGACCTCTCACACACTGGATGGGCACTATGTCACTCAGCTGGATCCTCAGCCTGCTCCTAGAGCCTTCCCTAGTCCTGGCAGTAGGCACTCATAGCACTTCTCTACGTCACACAGGGAAAACACGTTGATAGAGGATTCCCACCCCTGATCTCTAAGATGACCTTAGGGGAGAAGGGACCCACCGTATAACTCCTGGGTGACCCATGAGAGAAGATAGGGGCTGGGCCATGTCAGCTTTTCCATGGGGACACAGCAGCAAGAGTCGCCCTGGCCCAGAGCAGCACTTGCGCCTGTCCAAGGCCCTCTGTCCAGAGTGCAGGGCCATGGTCCATAAACCTGCATCTGTCCAGTTTTCCCAAGCTGCACACAGTGTCTTCCCTTTGGGTCTGATGAGCTATGTCCTTCGCGATGAGGCCAGAAGGAGGGTCCTAAGAAACCCTTGGGAAAAGGAGCTCCGAGAAACCAAATGGAAGGCTCCTGCCGCAAAGCAAATAATCCCCAGGATGCTGGCCCGTCCCGCGCTCAGAGCTAAGAGGCTGCAGGAAAAGTTAGATGGTGGGGTGATACCTATAATGGTGCAAATGACATCATCCATAACCTTTTCCCCCAACGGGTTGGTTTCAAACAGCTGTAATTTATGGATGTTCTTCCGAGAGGAATTAGTCAATATATTTGTTTTCCCTTTGATATATAGCCACAGGAACACGTCAGGCATGAGGTTTATTAAGCCTTGCCAATTTTCTGCCGCTTCTCAGTGCTATAGATTTTGCTCATAGAGTGGGCTGGTTCCGCCCCAACACAGAAGAAAATCATTTCAAATACTGAAAAGCCTTCAAGCTCTCGGAACACAGAGCACTCTAGGAGCCCAGTGGCAGCCTTGGGAATGAAAGACAACTTGTTCCCAAAGTCCTGGCTGCTGGGGGAGTGTAAGGAGCATGATTGGACACGCTGAGGGAGGCTGCAGGCCACCTCAGCGCACCCATCATTCTCTCCAGGGGCGGGGGCCCAGGGGCTGAGGGTGGCAGACATCATGGCCTAAGATGAACATGGGTTTTCCTTTCCCTTAGTTTCACTTCCGGTGAAGAAGACAGGGGAAAGTCTCCCATCCTAAGCCTTTTGGAGAGTGATGGTGGCAAGCCAGAACCAGGGGTATTCTGACCACCCCTGAGCATACCCCAAGTCAGGAAATGACACAGCAAACCCTGCTCCTTCTTCCCCTAACCAACACAAAATAGGGCACAACATCCAGAGTGAGCTGAGGGGTCCTATGGGTCTAAAGAGAATCCTGAGAGGAAAAGCAGCCCATTTCCTTCACAGCATGACAAATGTAATTCTTCAGAGTGGCAGCCCTGTTCCTGCAGACTTAGTGTGCATAAGGATTAATTAGCGGAATGTCTGTGTCATGTGCAGATTCTCAGACACCACCCTCAATCCATAATGAGATTCAATAGATCTGGGTTGGAGCCAGGACTGTGCATTTTATACCAGAGTCCCCACCAATTGGCTCAGACCTACTGACCTCCCCACCTCAGCGTGGTACCACTTAAAGCAGTAAGTAGTGTGGTCCTCCTGTAGGTGCAGCCCAGTGAAAGACACAAATATGGCACTGGGGGGAAAATCATGAACGAAGAGATTCAGATGCTAGCTATGTGGCAGGTGTGCCCACCAACCTGACCACCCTGATCACACCATCCTAACTGTGGTGTAAAACCAGGGTTCTGATTTACTCTGGCATGGCAGGCTCTCCATGGACATCTCTGTGAACTGAGCTAAGGATCCCGGAATATAGATTCTACTAGAGGAGAAGTCAGACAACTTGACCTGTGCACTCTGCTGAGCAGTGGCAGAACCAAGCATGATGGGATCTGCCCAGCTACAAGCTCTTCCTGGCTTCCGCTGCCTCTCACAGTCCCTGCCCTACCACAAGCTCTCACTCCCTGAGGTATTTTCAGACCAGATGTGCTGGTTCCCTTTTTTTTTTTTCACTGTCTTTCACTTGGGCCTGTGACATTCTTTTCTTTCAGCAACATACATCCTGGCTATTTTGGTCGCTGGAGTCAAATTCCTTGTGTGCAAAGTTCAGAACTGCTACTTTCTAGCTGTGTGGCCTTAGGCCAGTGACTGGCTCTCTAAAACTTAATTTCTTCATCTGAAAAGGATCACAATCCTCATACTCACCTAACACAGTAGCTGTGGTAAATATGAGATTCATACACTCATACCCTTGCCATGATAAAATCAGATATGCCTAGATACAATAGCACACATCTATTTCCAGCACTCAGGAAGCTGAGACAGGAAGATCACAAGTTCAAGGCCAATCTAGACCACATAGTAAGTTAAGTCTGGCCTGGACTGTATAGTAAGACCCTGTCTCCACAAAGCAAAAAATATTTTAAAAATAAAACCAGAGGCAGGTTACATGATCAGAGAGCACTGTGCCCCCAGAGATATAGGCAGAGACAGTCTTACTGTTCAACTAGGAAAGGAAGGAAACGGAGAAGGACCACACCTAGGAGGGGCAGAAGAGAGTGAGCACAGGGCAAGCTGAAGCTGAGTGGAAACAGGGGTTAGGAAGAACACTGGACATGAAAATGCCATGCCTGGGGACACCCAGTGTCGTGAGGGTAAGTATCAGAGATCAATTACAGGGCCTGAAAATGAGCCCCATAATCTCATCCAAACAACAGCACCCAAATGGCTCCACCACAGGCATTGCTCTACATACCACACACATGCACACGCATGGAGACACTGATTATGCACAGATACATGCAGTCAGATACAGACATAGAGATGAACACAGATGCACACCCACAGATTCATACTGACTTAGATACACACAGGCTTACAAACAGAATGTGCAAGTGCTGGCCCACAGATGGCTATCCAGTGTTATCATTTGCATTTGGAATGTTCCCCAGATACCCAAAATGTCACCAGCCTGTGGCACTATTAGGAAGTGGGGAGACCTAGTGGAAAGAAGTGAGGTCACTGGGGTTGTGGTCTTGAAGGGACACTGGGACTCTAGCCCTTTCTTCTTGCTCTCTTTGCTTCCTGGCCACCATGCGTGGGCAGCTTTGCTACACCCACACTCCCACCATGTTGTTCTGCTCTACTTCAGACCCCAAACAGTGGAACTGACCAGCAGCTAAGAATAGTGACACAGGGAACCACAATAAACTTTTTTTCATGTAAGTTCATCTTCTCAAGTATTTTGCTACAGCAATGGAAAGCTGAGAGACAGGCACACACACAAACACACACGTAGACATACAAAGAGACACATATATACACATATACACAGAACACACTAACACAGACATGCACAAACATACACAGATATGCAGACGCTTATGTATTCAAACAAACAGATACACAGACGCAACAGCAACACATGCACACACAGATATAGGCAGGTCCAAGTACAGACAAGAACACAGACATGTACTCATACCTATATACATAAACACACAAATAAACAGATGTATGGACAGACACAGGTACATAACACAAACCTGCCTATAGGCATGTCATATGCATACATAAACACACATTCATACCCACAATACATATGCGTACATGCACACACACACACACACATACACACACACACCAACATAGACAGACATAGATGCAGACACACACACACACCTGCACACACACACACACACACACACACACACACACACACACACACAACATAGAGATAGATATAGACACACACACCTGTACACACTTCTCAGGCACCACATCCCTTGACCTGCCTGGCCTGTATGTTTTCCACAGACATGGCAGATGGTTGTAGGTAGGGAAAGCAATCCACGCTCTGCTGATAAAATAAGGGATCAGGAAGAATCAACCAACTTTATATTTACGCAGAAAACCATGGGTCTCTGCGGCTCCCAGGAGACTATAAAAGAAAATCACGTTTTAATCCTATGCATATTGACTCTGCCAAGAACTGACTGTGCAGAGTAGCTGGGTCCATGTGAGCGTCACCTGAGCTCCCAGGAGCCAGGATGGTGTTGACTTATGTTAATGGCACCCCTGCAAAGCCCCGGGTGGAATATCTGAACCTCAGTGGAAAGGTAGGGGGGAGGAGCTGGCCTGGAGGACTTCCCTCCCCCAACCTGCCCCCACTGCACCTCACCTGCCTGGCACCCGGGTTTCCTGGCAGTTACCAAGCTGGTGATGATGTAGACAAGACTTACGTGTACTTTCCTCTCTCCCCCTGCTACAGTGTAAACGCCAGGAAAATATGAAGTGTATGTATTGTTCATTTCTATGCTCCAGCTGCCTGGCTCAGAGTGCAAGTTGGATAAATATAAAATATAGAAGTGGGTTAATAAACACATGATACTGAAGTCAGTGATGGCGGCCGGACGCCAAAGACTGGCATCATCAGTGTGTGTCTCAGTTGGGATGCTCCTGTCTCTTCTGTCACACCTCCTTCTGGCCCTTCACACCCTGTGCAGGGCTCACTGGAGTCTCCTTCCTCACTAAGTGTTTTGATTTACCTGAGTGCAAAATGCAAACTCCCCGGGATTATACACAAGTATGCCAGAGCTGGGACAGAAGCCTGTTGAGGGGCTCCAGGAGGAACTAGTACTATCAAGAGGGATAGAGCAGAAAACCCCCTAGATGGACTTGGATAAAATCAGGAACATGTGTAGTGTCTATCCTGCATTATAGTGTCTATTCATCTTTCGCAGAAGAAATGAAAACATCATACCACAGCAATATATGTGCATGTTTAAGGCAGTATAATTTGTTGTCGCTAAATCTTGGAAACAATCCAAATGTCCATCAACTGAGGAATGGATAAAAAAGATGTGGTATTTTTATACAATGGAGTACTATTTAGCTATAAAGAAAGATAATCTCAAGGTTTTTATATGTCAAAGGATGGAACTAAAGATGATACTCATAAATGAAATGAATGATACTCATGTAAACATCATATTGTCTCTCTAGTGTGACTGAAAGAGTAAATAGGTCTAAAAGGTATAATAGATAGCATGAAAGGGAAAGAAACTGCTCAAAAGGAAAGTACAACTGGGATAGAGGAAAAGAGAAAAGAAGGGAAAGGGATAAAAGATATGTATATATACACAAGGTAGCTAAGACAATTGTACTACTAATTTCTTTTAGTTCATCGAAAGGAACAGTTTGTGCTTACATTGTTTGATCAATTCTGCATGCCTGAATCTGGTAATCTGAGCAACTACTTTGACAATAACAATACACAATATAATAACCATTGTTAATTTCCTATCGTCTTGTTTTGAAATTCTATATCATTTATTGGTCTTTTTCTCTCTTTAAAATAAAAAAAAAAACTTCTACATCTATGCTAAGGCCTCAACCAACCAAAAGAAAGCAGAAAGAAAGGAAAAGGAAATAATACGAGAAAAATCCCAAAATAGATAGAAGTCCAAACACACCAATAACCACAGTAAATGTACAGGATAAAAATGCCTAACTAAAAGGCAAACTTTCATGTTGCATTAATATGCAAGACTGACTATATGCTGCTGCCTATGAGAAATCCATTTTAAATATAAACGCATGTATTGTGATATGTCACCTTGACTTGAATAAAAACTGTCCAAAGATTAGTGAAGTGCCGGGTGTATAAGTAGAGGACCAACAAGCAGGTCACAAACTGGGGAGGGAAGCCCCACCCTGGATGTGGGTGGCACCAGTCCATAGGTTGGCAGCCTGGATGGAATTAAAAGGGACAGAAGGAAATTTCCCCTTTTGATTTCTTCAGAGGAGCCCTGGTCTTTACCATTGCCTTTGGACATACACAAGAACAGATTTAATGTTATAAGCAGAAGAGTCCTAATAGGCGTCTTCCAGATCGGAGGCAGAAGAATGCAAAATGTTTGTGTGCACCTTGGAGAAGCCAGAGGATTCAGTCAAAAGTCAAAAGTTTGGAGCTCACTGCCGAGTCCAGTGTAAGACTATGTCAGAAAGCTGGACGGGCTGTGTTGAAAGGCTGCAGAATTAGCCCTGGAAGTCTGAAGGAAATGGAAAGGAATGTCCAAAGGCAATGGTAAAGACCAGAGCTCCTCTGAGGAAAACAAAAGGGAACATTTCCTCTGTCCCTTTTAATTCCATCCAGGCTGCCAACCTATGGACTGGTGCCACCCACATCCAGGGTGGGGCTTCCCTCCCCAGTTTGTGACCTGCTTGTCGGTCATCTATTCATACATTCAGAACTTCCCTACTCTTTGGACAGTTCTTATTCAAGTCAAGGTGACATATCACAATTTATGATCACAAGATGTAAACAGTTAAAAAGGAAAAGCTGAGAGGAAAAACACTGTCCTAATATTTACTAAAAGAAAGCTGATGTAGAGTGGCTGTATCAATATCAGACAAGGTCAATTTCAAAGCAAGTAATATTACCAGGAATAGAGAGGGTGTCATTCCTGTTGACAGAAGGGTCCATTCATGAGAAAGATGTACAGTCATAACGTTTGGCCACCTAATGACAGAGCCTCACATTCAAGAGGCAAAAACTGATGGAACTGCAAGAAAAATAGATGAATCCATGATCATAGTTGCAGACGTCCTCCCAGGAGTTGAGTGGAGCCATAGATACATACAAAGCTGATCATACTCCTGCCAGGAGATCAGTGGGCCTGGCATGAACAGAGGAGAGGCCTGGAAATCAACAAGAGATTTTGGTCCCAAAGGAGAGAGGGCAGCCCAGTTAGGGCTATGACAAAAGTCAACAGATTGAACATAACTATCTTCAGTCTCCCTTCCAGGCTGTGAGGGCTTTGACTTCTAGAACTCTCTAGAGCAACAGTGCCCGTGGGATGCTGCTATTCCAGAGAGAAGTTCTGCTTGTCCTGACCGACAGATTTAGTTCTTTAGCCAGGGAGAAAAATATTTTTTTAAAAAATTAAATTTCATGAAATATAATTGCCACAGAATACATTCCCCATTTTAAGATCCAAAATTTGATGTTTATGCCTACTAAACAATAACCACAATCTAGATAATGAAGAGCATCATTATCTTTAAAAATTTTTCTCATTCTTCATAATCCTTTCCTTCCACTCATCCTAATCCCACTTCTAACTCTGTCATAGCCCCCAAATGTCTATTAATGGGACAACTGATAAATAGACCACATTGTGTTGATACACTGAATGTTATTCAGCAATAAAAGTCAATGAATTATCAGTGCACAAGACAACATCAATAAATCTTTCTAAAAATTATACTGAGATAAAGAAGCCATACAAAATGAGTCCATCCAGTGCAAATCTTTGCAAGGAAATAATCTTTTCTTTCTCTTAAATAAAAACCAAGGAGTAGAATATGTTAGAAAGTAATAAACCTGTGTTTTTAACCTGTTTCCAAAGTGGATGTACCAGTTACATTTACACCAGCAATGTATGAGAGTCCTGCTTCACCCAGCACATTGCCAACATGTGATGTTGTCAGTCTTTTTAATGTGAACCCTTCTAGTGGGCAGGTAGTGATATCTCACTGTGCTTGAAACTGGCATTTCCTTACCAACGAGTGGTATTGACTATGTTTTCATGGGCTTATTTGCCATCTATGTACCTTTTTGTGAAGTATTTTTTCAATTATTTTACCTTTTTCCCAGTGGATTCTTCATGTTACTGAATTGTACAGCAGGATTAGTGGAAAGGTACAATAGAGTGGACAATATTTGGTAGCCAGAGGAGGTTTCTTTCAATAGGTGATATTGAAACAGAAGTCTGAAAACAGTGAAGGATCAGTCCACAGTACAAAACATACAGTGTGAGCAAAGGCCCTGAGGCAGCAGGGTGCTTGGTGTGCCCGACAGCCAGCAAAGAGGCCAATGAGACTGAAACAGAGAATACCAAGGGAAAAGGGATAAGATGAGGGAACATTCATATATGAAAGTCTACTTCTACTTCCTGGTGTAGTGAATGGGACCTTGAATGCTGAAGGACCAATGACATAGTGGGCATTCATTTCAAAAATAGTTTAATCTGATTATTTACTTATCACTCTGCCTACTCTATACTCTTTTTGAGCTTTGCCTCTGGAGTCAAGCCTGAAGCAACTCTTTACTATTCCAGAGATTTTATTTCCTGATTTTGTGCAAGGGGGCTGCCGCACATGCCTCCTTCCACCAGCCAGGCCCAGCTGGAAGGGCAGAGACTTGGAATGGGCAGCAGGGGAGGATCATTTAATCAAGAATTATTTAAACCGCTTACCGGACTTCATTTACCATTATGATGGGACATAAAAATTTAAGGGCTTTCGCCAAAAAAATCTATGATCCAACTCTATACAAGTCCTAATAAATCTGCAAAGAGAGAATTTATCATCTCTCAATAAATGTGTCTTTTCTGTACTCTCTTTGGAAAACTGAAAATCTGTGATATAAATCTCAGCCTTGGGCTTCATTTCTCTCTCCTCAGGGAAATCCATTCCAGACTCCAACACGGATGGCTGTGGACCTCCTTCTCTGGTTCACTTTCTGCCTCACTCCTCTCTCAGTCCTTCCTCCCTCCCATTCCTACATTCTTCCTCTTTTCTCCACCATGGGGAGCCCCAGAGTGTTCAGCGGGACAGAAGAACAGCAAGGCCTCTCTGGGCCACAGTTTTCTTAGCCAGAGGGTGAGGAGGCTGCGCTGTGTACCCCAGAAGCTCCCTCCATTCATTCATTGGTCGCTGGAGATCTCCAGGCCATAGGCAGCACTGCTGTCTTTGGAGGCTTGTGGCACAGGGACTACAAGAATAGGAGGTAAAGTCAGGGTAAAGACACACAGAAGGGCTTTCCTGTGGACGTTGTAGGAAGGCCAGTCACACCCACAGGTATACCTGGGAAAGGCAATAAATCTGATCTCATTACATGCTACAACATGGATGGGCCTGAAACACGAGATAAGTGAGAGGACACAGGCACAAAAGGCCCCATGGCGTGTGACTCCATTGATGTGAAAGGTCCTGACTTGCCGAAATCCACGGAGTCAGCAAGTAGATCAGTAGTGGCCAGGCAATGAGGGCGGGGAAATTGGGACTGACTGCTAATGAGTTCAGGGTTTCTTGGGGGAGGGGGACCATTTTGGAATTAGACAATGATGATTGCAAAAGCAAATGGATGAAATGGATACACTAAAAACCAGTGGGTTGAATGTTTTCAAATAATGAATTTTATGTTACGTGAATTATATCTCCATTTAAAAATGGAGTTCCTAGAAAACTTCAGGGCTTGGCAGCTGGGATGAGAGGACAGAGGACCTGTCTCAGAAGGGACAAGATTGCTCAGCCAGTTAGGCAAGGAGGAGAGGGTTCATTCTTCTCGGCTCCACTAGGGTGTGCAGCAAGATCTGCTTCCTTGACCCAGAAGCCCTTCTCACTGAGCAAGGCTGTGATCTACCGTGGAGAGCCCTTTCCAGGGAGTTGGCCCACAGCCCAGGCAGCCCAAGCCCGAATCCTAGAGGTAGCACATCTCAAGGTGGGATCCCAAGATGAAAAACATCAGAACTAACTGGGGACCTTGTTAAAAAAGCAGATCCCCAGCCCCATCCTAGACCCATGGAATTGCTTTTTATTTTTAACAAGCTCTCTGGGTGATTCTTTCACATGCTAAAGTTTGGAAAACGTTTTGAGCCGGAATGCTTTTCAAACTTTAAAGTGCATACAAATCATCTGGAGATCTTATTAAAATGCAGGTGATTCTTATTCAGTGAGTCCAGGGTGGGCCCGAGAGTCTGCATTTCTAATTAGCTCCCCCTGCCGGGTTCATGTGCTGCAAGAGTAAGTTGCACTCTGAACAGCGAGGATCTGGACAGTTTTCTAAACTTGGCTGTATGTTTCAATCATCCAAGAAGCTTTCACAATGAGTGCTGTCTGTATGGAACTCCCTGAGACTCTGAATTGGGCTGTGGGGTGGCCCAGCCATCAAGGTTCTGGAAATTCTCCCCAGGTGATTCTAATCTGCAGCCACGGTTGCAAACCACTGATATAGAAAAAGAAGGAAGTTCAAAACAGGTGTCCAGGGAGAGAAAGAAGTAAAAATCCAGAGGGGGCCACGTCTATGGATAGGAATGATGCAGAAAGGGTAGGAAATGCTCCAGTTCACTGGCTATACAAGCCTGAGCTGCCTGTGTCTCACGCTGGCACCAGCAAGAGTAAGTCTGGTGATAGAATTTCTACCTCCAAGTCTCGGCAGGTGGCGAGGATAGGGAGCTCCTGCCCGTTCCCTGCCTTAGTCTCTCTTGGATGGGAGCTGGGCCCTGGGAGCAGAGTCCATCGGAAGATCTGACTGGAAGAAGCTGCATGGGCAAAGGCAGGAATCCAGTGCCCCCACCTTACCCCAAATGCCCATTTAATGGGTGTAAATTCTTAAATCCAGGGAGTGGGGTCATCGGCAGGTTCTATTTTGTTCCTTGGCCTAGTGGCTCTGCATGGCTTCCTCTAACAGTGCCAGTTGGTTTTCATCAGAAAGGTTAAGAAATAGAGACCTCTAACCCAAAAGGCAAGGTAAGAGGAGGTCAAGAGCAAAGACTGTCAAGAGCTGTTTGCAGTAAGTCAGAGACACATGTAAGGAGCAACACGCAGGCACGTTGGGCAAGAGTCTGCCTGTGCCGCATGGAGCAGAAACACAGACTGTATTTCAGAGGGAAATAAAAATGTGTCTGTAATTAATGATCCTCTAGGAACACACGGCCTTTATTAATGTAGCAATTTGGAGAAACATAATTCAGTAGACGTCAGGCTTGAATTGCCAGAATGCTTTTGCAGCTGGAGGAGGATTCAGAAGCAGGAGGTGGAGGAGGCAGCACCCTGATGGGTTTCCAAGGGTCCCAAGGACAGGGCGCCGGGAGGGGGCAGGTGCCGATCTGAGGAAGCCGCGTGGAGCAGCAGCCAATTCTTCCTATCCCCTAGCACCCACTTCTGGAGTCTAACTTGTGGCACATTTGATGGCATGCAGAGGTCATGAAGCTAGATTTCCTGGGTTCACATTCAAACTCTTCTGCTTTGCTGGGTGTCCTTGGCTAAGGTGCTTGATGTCTCTGTGGCTCAGTTTGCTATTATGTGTAAATGGTAATGAAAACTGTATCTACTTGTGAGATTAAACAAAATGTCCAATGCACAATGTCTGGCGCCCAGTATATGCTAAATAAATAATAGTTTGGGGGTTTTTTGTGATTGTTGGCAGGTTTTATCTGTGTACCCACAGAAATGTGGATAAGGACAAGGGTACAATGAGGATTCCTGTTAAGCTGTCTGCCCAACCAAATGCTTTGTTGGCATGCAACTGGGGCCTGATGACAAAAATAATCATCATGAGGGGAACAAAGATAGTTCCATGCCCAGGCAGGTGACCAGCAAGCAGTATAAAGCTATACTGGGAAAATTTAAAGAATTTGGGGCCAGGACCCTAGGAAGCTGGGTTCTGATCTTCACCTTCTTTTACCACTGTATTCATAGCCTTGGTGGCTATTTGGATAAGCATTTCCTCACATGAAAAATAATTCATCAAAGGTCAAAAACCATCCTGTCCTGCTTAACAAGGAGCTACTTTCTGAGAATTGTATTGGTAGGTGGTCTTGTCTTGGAGCAGACACCATAGCATGAACTTACACAAACTGAGATGGTCTAGCACACCATACACCCAGGTTGTGTGGCACGGCCTATTTCTTCTGGACTATAATCCTGCACAGAATGCTACTGTACTGACTAGTGTAGGCAGTTGTATCACAACGGTAATTGTGTGTGTGTGTCTAAACATAGAAAAATAAGGAGATAGTAACAAGATAGTATAACAAATAAACAATGGTGCATGGGCACAGGGCCCTTACCATGCCTGGAACTTGTAGGATTCAGCTGCTGTGGCAAGGCAGTGGATAAGTTTGGGGAGTGACTATAAAAACCTAAAATATCACAGCACACCTCTGTAGACGTTGAACATGTGCACCTAGGTTACATTGAAACCATTAAAACTGCTTTCTTCAATCATCAGTTAACCTTTAGCTTACTGTAATTTTTTCACTTTATAAACATTTTTAAACTGTTTGAGCCTTTTATAAAAAATGCTTAGTTTAAAACACAAAGCCATTGTACAGCTACTCAAAGAAATTTTTTCTATGTTTAGACACCTTTGGTTTTATGTTTTAAATACTTTTGTTAAAAATCAACACACAAACACACACACTAGTCAAGGACCGTACAGGGTTGGGAGTGTCAAAGCCGCTGTCTCCACCTTCTCCACATCTGTTGCACTGGAGCGGTCTTAGGGGCAGTGACACTCTGGAGCCATCATCTCCTATGACAACAGCACCTACTTCTAAAATCTTCCTGAGGGAACAGCCCCAGGCTGCTTTACAGTTAGCTCATTTTTATAAGTGGAAAGAACATACTGCAAAATAATGACTAAAAATAAAGAAAAATAAATACACAAGCCAGTAACATAGCCACTTATTATCATGACCAAGAATCATGTCATGTACATAATTGCATGTGCTATACTTTTACACCACTATTGGTGTGTAGGCTTGCTTCCACTGGCATCACCACAAAAACGAGTTGTGTGTTGTGCTGTAACATCATGGCTGCTATGATGTCACTAGGGTGACAGCAATTTTCCAACTCTGTCCTAGTCCTATGGCACCACCGTCGTATGTGTGCTCTGCCATTGACCAAAATATGGTACATGACTATAGATTCTAAGGACCTCTCTAGGCTAGGTTGATTTTAATTTTGTAAAATTCTGTGGTTAAAAGGAACAATAGCAGCCCACAAGCCGGGTTAAGTTTGGGAAAGTCAAGGCTGACTTCAGTGATTCCTATGTCTTCCCAGTAGGACCTGAGCTGTCTGAGCCTTGGTATGGGGCAGTGTGGTGGATTCACAGCTAGTGGTGAACTTGTAACACCAAGGTGAACTGAGTCAGCATGCTGCTGGGTGTGGGGGGCCCACCTGAGGGTTGTTGCCAGCAACATAAGGGGCAGAACTGGAGAGGAAGCTGTGGAGAGGCTGTTGGGAGCTGGTAGAAGCTGTTGGGAAGCTATTAGGGATCTGTTAGGGAGCTGCTGGTTCTCTTTGGCTGTTCTGCTGGAGGACCTTGTCATGCTGGCTTTCCTGATGAACTTGGATGTTCTTGTCAGAGGAGGACCTCAGGACCTTGTTGTTAATGAGAATGGCTATGGTTCACTTTGGGGGAGCTCTGGTCCTCACTTTGAGCATCACTTCCTGGCTATGGAGGGGAAGATGGTGCACTGCTCAGTCTCCTGGAGAAGCTTGTCATGCTAGCTTTCCTGATGGGAACTTGGCTTTCCTCATCAATGGAAGAGCTTGGGACCTCATTGTCACTGAGGATGGCTGTGATACTTTTCAGGGGAACTCTAGTTCTTACTTTGAGCATCACTTCCTGGCTCTAGTTCAGATCCCCCAGCTTGCTAGCACAGATTCTTCATCCCACCAGCACAGACTTTCTAGCTTCCACCACTGACCTTTGGGCCATCCCAGTGCAGATCCATGAAACAGGCCTGCATGAGACATTGTCATGGGCTCTACATCTCCAGTTGGGCGCATAGGAGGCACTGTTATGGGCTCTAGGTCTTCAGCTGGACTCATGCAGGACGTTACTGTGGGATCCAGGCCCTCAACTGGATTCTTTGGCCTTTAGTGTGTGGAGAGTTTTCCTGCACTCTCTTTTTATATATGACTCTTTGGGTGACCATTATAAATAATCTTATAAAATATGTATCCTGTGTTATATTGTTCCCCTTGCAAAAACTCCAAACTGTAACAGGCAGACACATTTGCCCTGATGCCCAGAGGTAACTATGGCAGCCATGTCACCTGGTGTGTTGAGACCAACCTGCTCCTACTCTGCCATCCCAGAAGCCCCAGAGAGAGAAGTTACATTTCCAAGTCCTGCCTTCCCCAAGCAAACCAAATTAGACTTTTCCCCCATGAATTTTAATTTCTCTGTTCTGTATCTCCAGGTTCTCTTTTTGGTGCCTTCCCTTCATCTGACTGGAGTGCTCTATTACTAAAACAAACACAGAAATATTCTAAAACGGACAATGAAACCTAAACATTTTCCTCTATGTACTACTTTAGCTGTTTCCTATAAATTTCAGTATTTTATGTGGGTTTTTTTCCCATAAGTCCAAAATATTTTCTGATTTCCCTTCTGGATTCTTCTTTGGCCCAACATATTATTTAGAAGCTACACTATTTGATTTCAAAAAATTTACTGTTATATCAAATTTCTTTTAGTTGTTGATTTTTTAATTTAATTCTGTTATTGACAGAAAACATACTCAGGGTAACTGCAGTACTTTTTAATGTATGAAAATTTATTTTAAGGCCTAGCATATGTTCTTTCCCAGAAAATGTTTTAAGTGCCCTTGAAGAGAATGTATACTCTTCTCTTTTGGTTTGGTATTTTCTATAAATATCAATTAAGTCACACTGGTCAAAAGGATTGTTTAAGTCTGTGTGCTGGATGACTTTTTTTATTTGCTGTTGTGGTAACAAAATATCTGAGGTTCGGTATTCTGTAGAAAAAGAGGTTTATTTAGTTCACAGCTCTGGGGGTTGACAGTATGGTGTTTTCATCAGTTTGGCTCTGGTGAGGGCCTCCTGGTTATATCACACCTGGAAAATGGCATCACAGTGACAGATGCACACGCAAACACGGCAAGTGAGGTATGAAGTAGGGGGATCTAGGGAGCGTCAGGGTTCCCTCACAACAACTCATTCTAGCAAGAACTAATCCACCTTAGAGACCAGCACGAATTCCCTCTGAGGGTGAAGCCACATGACCTGATTGCCGGCGATTAGAGGCAAATTATGTCACATATCAGTATCATTTCACAGGAGTCCGCGTATTAGAGATCGCACACCTCAACACTGCCGCCCTGGAGCCACTCCTCCATCCAGCGCGGGAAACTTTGAGGGACACACCGCAGCCTTACCAGTCTGGCTGATTTGCCAAGTATTATGAGCGCGGTATGGAAGCCTTCATCTCTCATTATTATTTCCCTCAGTTCTGTCAATTTTACGTTAACATAGCTAGGGTCATTTTTGTTACATGCATATACGTTTTAACTCTTATATCTTCCTAATATATTCATCCCTTTATTATGGTAGGTCCCTCTTTTTCTCTAATAACACTTAAAATCTATTTTTCCTGTTAGTGATACAACCACCCCAGCTCTCATACAGTTACTATTGGCATGCTGTGTCGTTTTCCATTCTGTCACTTTCAAACTAGATTTACTTTTTAAATATAAAATACATACCTCATGAGTAGCATTTTGTATCTTGCTTTAAAAAAAAAAAAAGCCAATCTGGTAATCTTTGCCATTTTATGAGACTGGACAGTTCTTCAAATTTAATATAATTATGTTTTGATTCACAGCTGCCATCTTGCTTTTTATTTTCTATAGGCCCCATGTCTTTATTTCTTCTGCAGTTCTCCTTTATATCTTTATTTTGTTTCAAGCAGTTTTCCTTAATTCTCCTTTGGCTTTTAATTCCTTTGCTTTAATTTATCTTTTGAATTTTTAAACAATGTGTTCTTCAGTTATTTTCTTGCTCTATGGATTGCAAAATGCATCTTAACTCATCAAAGCATACTTCAGGTTAATACTGACTTAATTATGGTAAAGTAGAGCATCTTTTCCTTGGTATAATTCCATTTCCCCCTGCTTTATTGTGCTATTATTTTCATATATATGTTATAAACCCAAAAGATACTACTATAATCGTTGCTTTATAAAATCTATCTCTTAAGGAAATTAACAAAATGAATAAAGGAAATCTGTTTACATACTTTTATATTTGTCCACATATTTATCTTCTCTGGTGCTTTTTGTTTCTTGCTGTGGATTTTAGTTATTATCAGTATCATTTGCCTGCAGTCTGAAGGACTTCTTTAGTATTTATTATAACATAGCTCTTTATCCCTCAGCCTTTGTTTCCTGGGACATTTTTACTTCACATTCAGTTTTGAAGTACGTTTTTACTGGAAATAGAACTCATCACTAACAATATTTTTCCCAGCACTGAGAATGTGTCATCCACTACCTCCTGACCTCTCGTTTCTGTTGAGAAGTCAGCAGTTAATTATATTGCTATTTCCTTGTATGTAATGAGTCATTTCTCTCCTGTGACTTTCAACTGTTTGACTATAATGTGTTTGGATATTACAATGGTTAGCTCTCTGGGTTTATTCTACTTGTAGTTCATTGGATTTCTTAGATAAGAATATTTAATTTTTTTCAACAAGTTTGAGGTTTGGATCCTTTGATCCTCCAAAAATGTTGTCCTTTCATCTCCCTCTCCTCTCCTTCTATAACTCCCATTGTCTGTATCTTAGTATGGATGATGATGCCTCAGAGGTCTCTGAAGTTCTTATTTTTGTTCTATTTTGCCTAATCTTTAGATGAGTTTTACTGACCTACCTTCAAGCCCACTGACACTTTCTTCTGCCAACTCAAATCTACTATTGAGCTCATGCAATAAGATTGTTGTTTAACTATTTTTTTTATTTTATGGAAAAAAGTAAAAATTTTGTAACAAAATAATAGGAGAATAACAATAGTTAATAAATTGAGTATTGTTATTTTTAAAGTAGTTACTCAGAGTACAAGATAAGTACATGAAAATTTATCCAAATGATTTTAGCAAAAACCTTTCTTTTCAATGAGTTAAGAGAAACTAGTGGTATAACTACTGCAATAATATTATTTTAATCATTATACTTTTGAACTCTGTAATTTCCATTTGTTCTTTTAAAACTGTTTTTGAGAGCTGGGCATGGTGGCACACACCTATAGTCCCAGCAGTCAGGAGGATGAGGCAGGAGGATCATTTTGAGTTCAAGACCAGGCTGGGCTACAAAGTAAGCTCAAGGCCAGCCTGAACTGCATAGAGAGACATTGTCTCAAAAAAAAAGTTTTTGTTCTTTGTTGAAATTACTTATTTTTTGAATCATTGTCATCATTTTCCCCTTTAATTTGTAAAACATTTAGAAAAGTTGCTTTGAAGTCTTTTCCAGTTAAACAACTTATCTGTGTCCACTTAGATTTGGTTTCTATTGACTTCTCTTTGTTTCTGAGGATAAATAGCACTTTCTGTTTAGTATTGGATATACAAAGAGTCATGGAAAGTTTGATGAATACTTAAGTTTTCGAAAAGTTATTACAGTAAAAGACACAATTCCATACCCCCCATGTACTCCCAGCCCAGCCCCACTTCCAACACATCCCACCATTTTCGCCACTTTCTGGAGTCCTTCGGGAAACCCTCTTTGATGAGTGTATCGACAGGATGTGATGAAAAACTGGTGAGGGCTGCTGTCAACTGCCACCCCAACAGAATGGGAGGCTTGAGAAAACATTACATTGTGTCCTCATGTGCCTCGTTTGCTGGATTTGGCACCATATGAATCTTGGCTCTTCCCTAAATCAAAGTCAAAATGACCATGAGAAGTAAACATTCTGAATCACTTCAGAACACTGCGGCAGCCATGACAGTGCAACTAAGGACACGCATAGGAGTACCATGAGGGGGATTAATGGCAATGCGACTTTTACTGTCAAAAAGCTTTTTAAATTTAAACATTCACCATTGTGGGGGGTTTTGTCATTCCTTATATGTATTCGACATGGTAGAGCAAATCTGCTCAAGCACTGACGCCCCACTCAAGGCTACTACAGTTCCCCCTACCCTGGCGCATATCCTCAGTCCTGCCTATGCACTCAAGACTGAGTTGTTTAAGAAAGGAAGGGGGGGCTGGGGATATAGCTCAGTGGAATAAGCGCTTGCCTGGCAAGCGCAGGGTCCTGAGTTCGATCCCCAGTACCGCAAAAAAAAAAAAAAAAAAAAAAAAGAAAGGAAGGGGCTAGAAGGGATAGGAAAGAGCAGGAAAAAGAAGGAGAGGAGAACAAGGAGGGAAAGGAACAGGAAAATGAGGAGAAGGAAGCAGAGCCTCTTTACTTCTTGAACCTCAGTTTTCTACTTGTAAAACAGGGAAATAATAGCAGTGTCACAGGTTGTTGTGAAGATCAAATAAATTACATATTGTCAGATTTTGTAAGTTAAGAAATTATCTAAATATGAGGGAATGTTGGTAAAAAAAATTATTTTACTGTTTTCTTCCTCTAGTTGTTGGTTAATTATCCAACTCAAACGTGATGGCTGGGAAAAGAGTCATTGGGAAAAGAATTAGGGTCATGTATTTAGAATTCTATGTCCTTGACAAAGAAAAACTCATGGGAAGAGAGAGCAAAAGAAGAAAGTCGAGAACAGCGGGAGAAAAGGAAACTAGAGGAATATGAGAGCAGGAGGAAAGAGAAGGGAGAAAACAGGAGCCCCACACTTCTTCCCTGGATCCCCAAAGTCATCATTAGTGTTGTTAACTTTGTAGTAAACGTTTGAAAGCTCCTCATGAGGCTCTTTAATATTCAAGTTCTGTAAATAAGTTCCCTTTGGGCTGCAGCTCCAGTAGTTGGCTAACAGAGGAGGAACCATTGCCCTGCCTGGTATGTAGTGGAACAGGTGGCCTTACGTCCAGAACTGGGTTTACTGGGTGCATTTCTGTCCTCTCCCATGATGCTCTTGCCTCCTTACACAATGCCTCCTGGCTGTGTCTCAGCCTAACTCTGGTATCCACCTATGGGACTGTGGGTAGCTGCACTCTGACCAGGGATCCAAGGGGCTCTGAGATGAAGCAGAAATGCTAGCCTCTCAACCTGCTAGCATCCTGTCAGAAAATGGGACTGCAAGAAAAAGGACTTGGTGTGATTTGAGGTAGCTGCTTTTAGTTTGCATCTTTCCTCTGTAATGGCTCCTGGCAACTATTAACTCCTTTTAACTTCTGGAGAGCACATTCACACTCATTATCTCTGCGTTTGATCATGGCTAACATTCGCAGAGATCCCCAGGTTTTCTCCAATTATCTCACTTTGAATATTTGAGTTTTTATCTTCATAATCTAAAATAAGTAATAAAAGTATATTTCATATAACAATATAACCACTTAGAAATGAGACTGTCACATCATTTCAATGCACGAGTTTAAATTTATGTTAATAATCACAAATAGGAAATATTGTGCTGGTTGTTTTGAACTCGTGAGAAAAGAGTAAATTACCCTCACTTACCAGAGGCCAAAAAGTGTCACTCAAAACAACTGGAACTGAGGCAGCCAGCACCATTATAAGCAACAATTCATTTTCATTTTTTAAAATGAATTCTGAGCCATTTAACTACTTTATTTATTTAAACTTCATTGATTTTATGGTTTGGTTTGCTTTTAATTTGTGAATTTGATTATCTTTTATATAATGAAACAGTAAGTATAAGCATAAGGAGTTTATGCCTAGTTTTATGTTTGTTAATATATAAGTGATGATATAATAATAAAAATAAAAGTCAACAATGTATGGGGGTCAAAGTACAAAAGTAGTATTGTTTTCTTGTAGAATAATTCTATGTATGTACTATTAATATGATGGGTAGGCACTCCCTCCTATCTCATCAACACACCTCAACAAAGTGGGAAAGAATATGTGGTTATTTCAGGGGACTGAAACCCATGTGCAGACAGGCCAAATAACAAATCCAAGATGCTATGACATGAATAGTATCAATAAATAGAAAATGGACCTCCAGACTCTCCTACCCACTGTGTCATGTAAGCTCCTGTCTGGGCAGGCATCAAAATATGACAGAATCTGAGCATAAGAGACACTATAGGGTCATCTCAGCCAGTACCTGCCCAATATAACACTCTCCCTATTATAAAATCCAGGAGATTCAAGTTCCTTACCACCCACTGTGAAGCATTTTCCAAAGAGCAAAGGCAAATACCAAATTGGGCAATACCAATTTTGGTCACATGAATAACATTTGAATAACAACTCCGCCATTAGCACAGAGAAGTATAGATAACATTCATTAAGAACACTGTTCTAATTAATTCCTCACAATGCTATTACAATCGATAGGGCTCATTAACTCTTACTATCCAGTCTTCTGCCTGCCCCCCATCATTTATAAAATAAAGACCTTGTTACTGGCTAAATAATGCCCCATCCCCTGCAAAATGTCCACATCCTAATCCCCAGAATTAATGAACATGTTACCTTATATGATAAAAAGAATGACACAGATCTGATTAAATTACGATCATGTGAAGGGGAAGAGGGGAACAGGAGGGCCATGTAAGAGATGTGACAGTGGAAACAGAGACCAGAATGATGTAACTGTTGGCTTTGAAGATGGAAGAAGACCTCATATTTAGGAACACAAACAGCTTTGAGAAGCCAGAAAAGAACAAGGGTAGATTCTACTCTGGAGCCTACAAAAGGATCACAGCCTTGGCAACACTGTGATTTTAGCTAATGAGACTGCTGACCGCCAGAATTATAACATCAGTGTGTGTTGTTAGCGTGTTAGCTCTGTAGACAACCCTGCACCCAAAGCTAACATTTATACTGTGTTGGGAGATGCTATAGGCAACTCTGTCTTGTGACACAGCAGGTGCTTCCTTTGGGAGATAACTCTACATCGCTTCTAGGTTGATAACTAGGATTAATCTGGTTACAGCTCTGCTGAGTCTAATAAAGGCGGGAAAAGACTCTATACCAAAATGTTCAAGAATTAGCTATCAGGTACCAGCAGGAGCCAGGATAGTACAACTAGGATTAGATAGTGAGGGTGTTTGATCAAGAAAACCAGAATTAAGACTACATAAAGAAGAATTAGTTGACTTGGAGCTCTCCTAGCATGGACCCAAAGGATAGGCACAAGATAGCTGCTGGGCTTTGGGAAGGGGGAAGATCTTAGAAACACAGAGAAAGAAAGCTAATAATGGTAACATGGAAATACTAGAGTTGTCCTGGAAGAAGACAGAGGAAGCAATAAAGAGGACAAGGAAAGTGGAATTGCCGGAATGGGAATGCTGGTGTCCAGACAATTGACTAGAGAACTATGGACTATGGAAGGACCTACAGGTTTGGCTTGACCCAAGGAAAATTGTGGAGGTGGTTTATAGAGCATGATTTCCACAGGAGAAAAAGAGACATAGCCAACAAATGATGTTTATTATCAATAAGACAAATAGGTAACGATGCAGGAGGAAGAGGAATTTGAGGGGGTGATCATCTTAAGAAGTTCAATCCCTTGTTCAGTTCCCAAAGTTAAACCCATAAAAGTCTGAAGGCTTAAAACTCATTGGCATAGAGAAAGACACTGCAGTACTATGACAAGTTTATGTTGCAATAAATCCCTCAGTCCTTTCCCAGAAGGGTCTATATGGCCATTTATCTAGGTGGCCATACACTGGGGAAGGTTAACTGAAATACTTTAAGATTTTAGACACAGGCTCGAAGTTTAATATTGAAACACAAAAATGCAGAATATTAACCTGATCTCCCAGTTAGAGTGGCATTTAAAGCAGGCAGGTAATAAGTGGAATTGTAGCTGAAGTCTGACCCAAGAGAGTTCACTCAGTCCATAGACCCACCCAGTAGTCATTTCCCTTATGCAGTTATAACTGATATACTTGGGATTTTTAGTAGCCCTCATACTGGGTCATTGTTTGTGAAGAAAATGTTCTCATAATGGGGGAGGCCACACAGAGACTCCTGAAACTGCCCAAGATTATTGCATCTTGGAGCTGATGACAGAGATCAGTGACATCCTTAAAGACACAAAGAATACAGTGATAGTGGCCTCTCTGTGATCTCTCTTGAATGGGGCAATGTATCTTCTGCAGAAACTTGATGGGTCTTGGAGAATGGGGCAAAATTTAACTCATCTATAGCATGAAGCAGACATAGTATTTTTGTTACAACAGATTAATATGGCTTCGAGTGTGTAGTATGAGGCCACTGATGTCACAAGAAGAGAGAATCAGAAAGTTTATATTACATGGGGTGGGAAACAATATTCCTTTATGGCTTTGCCTCAGGGCTATCTCAGCTCCCGAATTCTCTTCCATAGTATTATTCATGAAGACCTGGTCCACTGAGCATTTCACAGGTCACACCTTCCACTGATGCCATTGTGCTAATTGGACAAAAGGAGCAAGAGCTACTGGCTGTAGGCCGTGGTAACACACAAATATTCCGGGGTGGGGGTGGATAAGCCTGACAAAGATTCAGGGATCTACTGCCTCAGGGCATCTAATGGCGAGGGTTATGCCAGGATATCATGCACAAAAAAAGACAAATGACTGAAATCTGAATCTCAGCTACAAGAAGAAAGCATGGTTCCTGAAAACTTTGGGGGTTCCAGAGGAATCATATTTCACATGAGGAATACTTTTCTAGTTAGTATATTGAGTAATGTGCATGGCTACAGTTTTGAGTGGGAGTAGGAAAGAGCTCTGTGGCAGATAAAGTCTACAGTACAAGCATCCGTACCATCTGGGCCCTACAGTCTGTCAGATCCTATGGTGTTAGAGATGTCAGTGATGGGAAGACACAGGAGGAGGATTTTTAAAGGCCAGAGAGAGAACCAAATAACAGGCTCCTGGGCTTCTAGACCAGGGCCATGATATGCACAACAAAGAATTACACACATTTTGCAAAACAGCTCATGGCATAATGTCAGTCCTCAGTCAAGACAGAACACTTGGTCACAGGACACAAAGTGACCACATGCCCTCCAGCAGTGCCACTTCTAAGCCAGGTTCTGTTGAACCTATCACATCATAGGCACACATTTTCAGCAATGGTCACCATATATGATAAGTGATACATCCAGATCAAGCTTGAGCAGGGTCTAAAGGTACAAGATAGTGCAGAACAAATACTCCCAGCGTGAGGATATGTGAGCAGTTCTCCAGCTCATCTACTACAAGTGGAAGGAGAAGCAGCCCAAGCTGAGGAAATACACAGATTACTGGGCAGTGATGGCCAACCTCTTAGTTTGCCTAACTAACCTTCTTCTAAGGCTGTATTTCACACACCCTCACAGGGACTTTAGCCAAATGTCATACTGCATAATATGAGAGAAGGAATGGTTTTTGAAAGACTTTTGTTTCCTTCTTTGATGAAAAGAATAGTGTCTACCTTAGGTTAGTATGGTGAGAGCTGAAACAGAAGCTTTGTGAATTGTGAATGGCTATGTAGAGTTAATGGCCTTTTTTGTGCTGAATTTAACGTCTCCCACTACTAAGCTTTACCCATTGGTCTTTGTTCAGTCTTCCATTCTGAGCAGAACAAATCCAACCCTCTCCTGTGGGCAGCCTTTCAGATACCAGCCACCACCTCCAGCCCTCAGCTTACTTTCTGTTTCTTTAAGCTCTTCCTCCCACTGTCAAGTTGCTCACCAAGTTGCTGGCCTCCTCTTGAAACGTGACACCCATAATGACTCCTTGCGTACCTGAAATGGATTAGCAGGCACAGGAAGCAAAGGGCCTGCCCCCTCCAGGTAGCTAAGGATCTTTACCTGTCAAAATCAATGTTGTACTTCTTTAGCAATATTACACTCTTGGTCCCTTTTGATATATAATGAATCTAAAAACTCTGTTTTCCTGGAAATTTCAGTCTGGCAGGACACCTCCATCCTAAATGTACACAGTTGTTTGTTTTGAGGGGGCTTGTTTTAAACAAAAATGTTAGTAGAACTTTGGAATTCGAGTTTTCAGTAGATAATGATGATGAGTGTTTGCAGTTAATGTTCCCCCAGAATCCTCCCCACTTTGGCAAAGTCCTTCTTTCCATCTGTGTAGCTCTGAAGAGATGGCTGTGGTAAATACAAGGTACTCCCTAGTAGCCATTGCCTGTTTATCTCTCTGAAGACCTGAAGTTCACTCATGTGTCAGCTGTCTCTGTGCTTGAGAAGTTCCCCAGCCACTAGTGGTGAGGTACTGTGGCCCTGAGACTATCACAATAGCCTCCAAAGATCGGCAGCAATGAGCACATGAAACAGGGGTGCTATAGGGGTGAAAATCTGTGTATCACACAGGGGCTGCCTTAGCTGTCTTAGAATCCTAGGGAATGGGGTGCAAGATTCAGGTAAGAGGATAAGCCAAAACACTGAAATGGCAACCTAAGTCTCTGATGCTGTCATTGAGCACTCTTTCTGTTGACACATTTAATGTGAGGTTAAACTGTGCTTGTTGTTTAAGAAGACTTCAGGCACCCAGAATTTCCTCTGGTTTCTGGGACCAATTACTTCGTGCTTTCCTTGGTTCCATGAGCTGCCCAGTATCTCACTGCAAATCCCTTTTAGCTATTAAATTTGCCATGTTCATTTCAATCCCTTAAAACTGGAGCCTTAATGGAAGCCCTGTTTGCAAGATAAAGAGGCAAGCATGTAGAGGAGGAAAGGACAGCCACACACATGTCACTTAGGCCAAAGCAAATGGCCATTTGTGTGCACGGAGGTACATTAATTGTGGAAATTGAACTAATGAAAGAGACATAATTAGCTTCTGAGAGCTGAAGAAACCAAGTTGATCTCCTAATGAGGTCTGAATAGGGCTCTCATTAGCCACATGGCTGAGGACTGACAGGAGGTGGCAGTGCTCAGACAAGACACAGAGGGAGTGAACAGGCTGGAAGGCAGATGGGGAGCTGGGTGCCCTGATCCTGGAGCCTCCAAGGTACTTCCTACCAATCTACCAATAGGAACTGAGGAGAGAAACAGCTAAAGATAGCCAGTAGATGGACATTTCCCCCTTGCCCTCCTCTCACTCAGAAACTTATTTTGCTTTGTCCTATATGTGAAAATGACCACTATGCCTCTTGAGGTGAGTGCATAGGGGTCTCCACCCTCAGAACTAGCTGAATTGTTTCCAGCTTCTTCTAGACCCACTGATTTAGATCTCTGAGGGCAAGTACTATGAGTAGCTATGCAAGACACTGTCAAAATGTCATTAGAAAATTGCTGCAAACTCCAAGTTAATTTGCAGGTTTATAGAAGCTCATGGGAAAAGGGTGATGCTTGACCCAAATTAATAAGTCTCTAATTTTGAAATCTGAGGCTCTATGGAATGAGAAAGACCCTACATGAGACAGATAGTTTTTGCTCCTGGATGAAAACTGCTCCATCTGAAAATGGCCACATACATTTCCATCTGAACCAAGTTAGGCACACTCCTTTCCTTCTTTCCCGCTTCACTTCCTTAGACGATTACAACTTCTGTGCTAGGTCAAGTGCTACTTCAAGGATGAACATTGTGGTCTGTTCATGGCTCCATCTCCAGAGCCTAGCACAGGCCCTGGGCAGTGAAGCCCAATGTGCTCACTGAATAAGAAGTACCTCCGTAACCCTCTTAGTGCTTGAGCTACAAGCTTTCTACAGGTTAACTCCCCACCACATGCTAGAGATAGAGAAAATAAAATTCAGAGAGGGTAAATGACTTGCTCAGGGTCACACAGATGGTAAAGTTGGAGCTGGCTAGTTTACCCTTTGCACACTATTGGTGCTGAATCATCTTCATACCTGCTTGGCCATGCTACCTTCATGCCAGATGTTATTTTTATACACGCTAAGCTATACTTCCTTCTCAGAAAGGAAGACCTTGGAAGAAAAAAGCTCATGCTTCCCAGTTTTAATACAGTCATTGCTTTCACATTTTCTTTACCTTTTATTATTAAAAGTTTTGTACTTCTGGGCTTTCTTGGAAGTAGGCCACAGCACAATGATTTGGGAGGGAACCATGTTAAAAAGTGTGAACCCTGGAGGAAAAGCTGTGGACTGAGTTCAGGGCTCACATGGTAGCCATGCCCATCATCAAATCGACTACCACAGTATCCCAGTCCTTATGTTCAAGTAACCCTTATTTTACTTAGTAATATCCTGAAGGCACAAGAGTAATATATGAATCAGCTTTGGATTGAAGTGAGAACATGCCTCAGCTAATTAAAAGATGAAAGGTGTATCCAGTCTCACAGTTTCAGAGGTGTCAGGCCATGGCTGCTTGGCTCTACTGTTTCTGAGTCTGTGATGCTAGAGCACACTGTGGCCAGAGTGCAGTAGAAAGGGGTTGTTTACCTCATGGGGGTTGCAAGGCAAAGAGAGTGACAGGAGGGAGCCAGGATACCAATATCACCAAGGGCACAGTCTCAATGACCTCTTAAGGGTTCTACCAGTTTCGAATACCATTACAAGTTGGCGATCAAGCCTTTGCACATGGGCCTTTGCAGGACACTGCAGGTCCAAACCACAGCAAGCACTGATGTAAAGGAGGCGTGGTATAAAACACTGAAGAACAGACTGATTCTGGCCTTATGTGGTAACATTATAGGGCATATAGGAAAAAGCATACTATCTATCAAGTTCAGTTTTATCATGGCTTTTGGTATCCACTGGGGTATCTTGGGATATATCCTCCACAGATAAAGCAGGTGCTACACTAAATATTTTCTCTCTTTATTAAGTTTAAATTATTTATTTAAGCCATCTCCTGCCACCCAGAAAGGGACAGTAGATTAACATGTTTATTGTTTGACACAAAGTAAGGAAGGGGAGCTTAAGAGCCCATACACTATTCTGCTGTGTGGTCTGGGGGATTTTTGCATTTGTTCGTTTGTTTGTTTTGTCTTCACATCCAGCCCAAAGTGGATTTACATAAGGCTGTAGAATAAAGTGTGGATGTCTCCAGGGAAATGGCTTGTACTAATGCAAAGATGGGGTAGGGATGGACGCAGGACCTTTATGCTCATTGTGGTGTGGCTTCGTGGGTGAATATGGCATGCTCACTCCCACCTAGGGAAACAGGATGAAGTAGGTGACAGGCTTCCATGTGTGAGCTGAGCCCTCTTCACTGTGTGCTCCATCTCCCGTAGGCCACCCTAGCTGTGGTGAGCTCAGTCTACCAGCCAAGGAGCCCAGGATCGAGTTGTCTCCACTTCCATTTTTAACCTCTGATAATATTTTAAGAAATTAGCAGACCAGGCACCTGGTAGGAGTGAAGGATCAGGAGAGATTTTACAGAAAAGCATACCATTTGGGGTGAGTTTTACAAGACCCTTTGGATGCCAACAGGTAGGGGTGGAAAGTGCATTCCGGAAGGAGAGAGCAGATGGGCAAAGCATCTCCCACACATCAGAATCTGCTAACTGGGCTTTGCAGTTTCCTGCCAATAGCTCTTCCCTGCCTGGGCCCAGCAGGGGTGGCAGCTAATTAAGGGGACAACCTTGATGTCCCTTCTGGTTTCTCTGCTTGTTTCTTAAGTTTCCCATCCTCCTCCCTTCCTTGGCCTGGTTTCTTCTCTCCTTTTTCTCTCCCTCTTTGCTCTCCTCTCTGCCCCTCTCCCTCCCCATTCAGCCTGGATGATGCCTCATGACTGATATTTTTAATAACAGGAAAAAATGTCTGCTCCCTATGAACAAGGGAAGAAAGCATTTCTCCTCCTAAATATATCTTCAACTATTTGAAATGCACATAAACCATAAGAGCTTCTCTCTGCAGAAAAATTTGTCTCTAGCAACTGGTTCCTTGTCTTCCTCCAAAGCGATAAGGAGATAGAAAGAGGAATGTATTTCTTTGTGTATAGGATCAAAACTTTATGACTATCCTTATTTGCTGTAAAAACAGCACTGTCCACTCTGAAAGGAGCATTGAAAGCCATATGATAAAGAGCAAAAGTCTCACTCAGACCTCACCTGTGACTCTATCATTCTCTCGCCAGCCTCAGAAAACTGTTAGCAACTTTTGGATCCCCTCCCAGTCTCCATTCATATGCACTGACTTCACACAGTTATAATCATTAATAAAATATATCTCATGAAAAGCATCTATACCTTCAAACAAAGGAGGCCTATGGCATTTAAAAATAAACTTCATGTAACAGATCTATACAGGACTGCTTGTGGCTCACATGTATTACTATTCAGGATAGAAAAATTCAGAACTTGGAAAATGTACTTGTATTCATTGGTTTTCCACTGCTATGATAAAAAGTTAATGCTGGGTAACTTACAAAGAAAAAAAGATTTCAGCCTCACAATTTTTAAAGCTGAAATACCAGTTAGCCCATATCCTCTGGCTACATCACAACATGGTAGATGACATCACCATGGCAGGAGCAGGTGTGATAGGGACAGGTCAAGTAGCGTGACAGGAGCCAGAGACCTGGAGAGCCCAGTCCTGCTCTTTATAACAACCCACTTTCTGGAGAATTCATGCCAGGAGACAAGATTCCTGCCCTAGCCACTTTCTAGGCCCCACCTCCTAAAAGTTCCACCAGTTCCCAACACCAGGGAATCAGGTTTCCCTCCCAGGAACCCTTGGGAAACAGTCCACATCTGAGCTATAGTAGTAGTGGTTGGTTAATTGGATGTTTGATGGTATCAGAGCTGGGACCCATGGGTTTGAGTGAAGTTCTCATGAAAAGAGAGAAAAGTCAATCCTGGGGCTGAGAAGATTAAACAGCCAGGCTTAGACAGCTGTGAAGAGAAGAGCTCCCTCGTCCCTCCAGGCTGTGAGTGAAATTGAGCCAGTCTCCACACTGTGACAACTTCAAAATGCTGCTTCGGGCCACGGACAGGCAGAAAGCATCCCTGGTGGGGAAACGTCCAGAGAAGGGGCCAGGGTGCCTCTGGATCTATGCTGTAGTTATAAATTATTCTCCCTGTTATTCTTCCCTTCTATTCTCCCCACACTTTTAGTAAATACACTTCAAGATTATAGCCTGGTCCGGTTATCTGAGTTGGTTTCTTTTGCCTGCTGGAACAAAGTACCACAAACTTGGCTTTCAACAACAGAAATAAATGTATTCTCTCACAGTCCTGAGGCAAGAAGTCTGAAATCTAATTGTTGATAGATCGATGCTGATTAGAGCACTGCTGAGCAATGCTGATCAATGACTGAAGTTAGGAAGGCTCAGAAAGAAACGTTCCTTACAACTTCCAGCCTCTGGTCCGGGCACTCCTGGGACTGTGGTTGTATCTCCCCATGACCTTTTCTCTGCTCCTGGCTGCTCTTCCTTCTGTCTCTCACAAGATCATTTGCCACTGAATGTAGGACCCACCTAGGTCATCTAGGATGATTGATCTCATCTCAAAACCCTGAACTTATCACTCTGCAAAGACTTTCTCCAAGTAAGGTCATAGTCATAGGCTCCAACTAGACTTTTTTAAGGGGAACATTTGACCTGCTACATTTGTAGTGTGGAAAATTAGAGGCAGAAGATCACATCTTTGAGACCAAGTAGACAAGTGAGGAACAGTGGCCTCACCCTGTGTCTAGACTTATGGGAGCAGGTGTGTACTTACTTCTTCCCCAGTGGCCTTGAGACAAGAAATGCCAGGTCTCATGTCTGGGAGGACCCAGGCTCCAGATCAGGAATGAAGTGAGGGCAGCACAGTAAGAATTAGATGAAATCAGGAAAGTTCTTTCCCACTATTCCCCTCCCTGTTCAATAATGTGAAGAATGTTTGCTCCTAATGCTGCTTCTCTACAATGTGGGGACAGAATAAAGTGACTTTATAACTAGTGGAATTACCTGGGATGTAAGAAGTGTGACCCAGTTTCCTTGATGCATAGACTCTTCAGACTAAGAGTTATCGTCTCCATCCATCCTAAGCCCAAATGGACTCACTGCTATGGGGTCAAGCCCCTACCTGTCCATCTTATTTCCTACTGAATATTCAATTTTTCTAGCAGAGGAGATACATATGCCAATTACAAAGACATTTGAGGGCCTAAACCATTTCAAATGAAAAACAGTATGTTATTGTGTGAACTAAAAGTAGGATATTTGGAAGAAAAAAACAATCCTTTAAAATTAGCCTAAACATCTTTAAGAGATATTTGGAAAGAGATTGCAAAGAACAATTTTCAAAAAGTTAAAAATGTGACTCTTATACAAATTATAGTGCATATATATTTAACTCAGATTTATTTGGCTCAGTAAAGTTGGTTTAAATGAGAATTTGGAAGGTAGGACACATATAGTCAACAGAAGAAAAGATTATATGAGTATGATCACTAAATCAGACAAAAAACTTGTTTATGTCATCCAGAGCAAAAACACATTATAACTATTCAAGATATCATTTTATTCCAGACTGAAATTAGCTTATATTTATCAATCATCTACAAATTAATCTGTAGCTTCACACAGTCTGTGCCCTAGGCACTTATGAATAATAAATCAAATTTACTCTCTCCTAGAGAGTTAAGTTATCCTTAAATAGAAGTATACTGTGCTCCAGGATTATATTAAAGGGACTGTACCCACCCTTTGCCTTCATTTCAAATTTTGTGCAATTTTCTTAAAAGAGATAAGGCAAGATTTTAGCTACATGAAGCAGAAATAAGGAAACACAAAAATAGAACAGAAATATTTTCCATCAGTTAGTAAATGTTATTATTATTAAATAACACAAAAGAATAAACAACAGAAAGAACCAAGCTAAGAAAGGAATTTGTGACTTGGAAGAGCAGACTGAGTAAGTTTCTCAAACTAAAGAGTAAAAATGAAAATTAGTAGAAAACAGAAAATTTAAGAGAAATGAGGAATGAACATTAAAGTACTAATATTTAGATTTAACAGAAGTCTCAGAAAGGAAGTTAAACATAAATACGAAAAAACTTTGGATATGGTGTCATTTTTGGAATTAAAAAGGGATGAGAATTTCAGATACAAAACAAGCTATTAGATACCAAAATGAAGAGATGAAGAAAAATCCACATCCTAGTACACTACACAGAAATTTAAGAATAACACACATACAGAGTAGTGCCCCCCTTTACCCAGAGATTTAGTTGCCCGCAGTCAACCATGATGAATATATTAAAAGGAAAATTCCAGAAATAAATAAACAATAAATCTGAAATTTTCTACCATTATGAATGTGATGAAATCTCACATTGCCTCCCTCCATGCTCCCTGATAGATGAATCATCCTTTTGTCCAGTGTATCCTTTCTGTATGCTCTACCCCTTCAACAGTCACTCAGTAGCTGTCTCAGTCATCAAGACTATCAAATATCCCAGGGCTCATGTTCAAGTAACTCCTCCCTAGTAACCACTGTTACCATGCCTCTGCCCATCACCTCATTTCTCATCACATTGGCACTTCATTATCTCATATCAACAAAAGAAGAAAATGAGTACAAGACAATAAGGCATTTTGGAAAAGAATCACATTCTTATAACATTTATTACAGTGTATAGTTATAATTGTTCTACTTTATGATTACTTGTTATTATTCTCTTACTGTCCCTAATTTATAATTCAAATATTATCATAGGTATGTGTATATAGGGTTTGGCACTATGTCTTGGAACATAGCCCCATGAATAAGAGGTCGAGACTACTATATATGTGTATATATGAAGTATGAAAACTTCCAAAGAGAAAGAACATATAGCATTCAAAAAAGAATTTGATTGATGCAGATTTTGTAAAAGCAATACTAAATGCAAGAAGACAATAGATAGTGATTTTGAAGTATTCAGAAAAAGAACATAAAATTTAGGATGTTATGGCTTAGCAAATTATTTTCCAAATATAAGAACATGACAAACAATATTCTATGTATACAAAGTCTGAAATAAATTGTCATAGAATGGCTCACATGGCCTGGCATGGTGGTACAGGCTGAGTGTGGTGGCACACACGTAATCCCAGCACTTAGAAGGCTGGGCCAGGAGGATCTCTATGAGTTTGAGGCCAGGCTGGGCTACACAGTGAGTTTAAGGCAGGCTAGAACTATGTAGTGAGAGCCTATCTCAAAAAAAAAAAAAAAAAAAAAAGAATGGCCCACATTAAAAACAGTACCATTTAAAGTAAAGAACCTAAGTAAATGAGAACAAAGTTCAGGAGATGTTGCTAAAGATGTACAGGGTAAAGTAATAGAAGCCTTCACAAGCAGAAAATGCTGGACAAATTAAAGTTCTATAAATCTATCCAAATAAGTACATAATCTAAAATATGTGTTAGACAATGATTAACCAAAAATTAGCAGATTGACTTTTAATAATTCTGCCATGTGCTCTCTAAAAAAATTCTACAGAAAGACTAAAAACAAAACAATTTTTAAAATATATTAGGCAAGTTCTAACCAAATATATTTGCATTTCAATGTGATTTAAATGAGACTACTAGAAAAAGTTACTATGAATAAACAGAGTTACTTTATACTGACAAAAGTTTCAATTCAGTAAAACTGGGTTTAGCTATTTTAAAAACTATTTATCTAATAAATAATACCAAAATATACAAAAGAAGAACGATAGAACTTCTGAGAAAATTTGATAAATCACCATTATAGCAGGAAATTCTAACTCTACTTGATTTGTCTCCTTGGTTTATTAATAAATCAAGCAGATAAAAAATTGTCAAGGATAAAAATAATACAAAAACAATAAATTTGACTTAATGGACATATCTACAAAACCAGCCACTATACAATGCATATTTTTCAACTTACTATGAAATGTTTACAAACTTTGATCAGGCACTATCCTACATGGAAATACTCAATAAAGTTCAAACTATCATAAAGATCAGGGTTTCTGACCACAGCTTACTTATGTTAAATATTAAAAATTTAAAAATTACTTCAGGGTGTTCAGTGAACTACCCTGGAGGAACAAGACTTGCACTCCACCCCCTGACACTGTTATGGGAGTGAGACTGAGTCCCAGAGAAACTCAAGAACTTTGGTGCACTTCCCAGGAGAGGAGAGGCTGCACTCCTCCCTGCACCCACCATCATGGGAGCAACACTGAGTCCAGAGGAACTTAAAAAAATGACAAAATGAAGGAGCAAAATGCAACCTTAGATCTCCATGCCACCCTGAACAACTCCAGGAGACATTCACATAGAATTTCAAAGTCACACACATGAAGTTTCTGAAATGATAGCAACTGAAGTAAAGAAAAAACGAAATCATGTTACAGAAGAAATCAGATCAGAAATCTCTCAGCCAAAAAAAGAAATGGCAACAATAATGAAAGAATTGCTCAGCATATCAAAAGAAGATATAGATTTAAAAATGGAGGAGCATAAAAAAGATAGAAACCTTGAATGAATAATAATAAATAATAATGAATAATTATAATGCATAAAACAGATTCAAAGAGATTAAAAACAGATTCAAGGAAATTAAAAATTCTGTTGAAAGTTGGCAAAACTGCTTGAATAAAACTGAAGATAGACTTTTAGACCTTGAAGGCAGCACTGCAGCTAGCAATCGTGAAAGGAAAGATCTCTTCAAAATAACAAGGAACCATAAAATAACAATTCAAAAGCCACAAGATGATGCAAACAAAAACAATATAGGACTGATAGGTGTCAAAGAAACAGCAGGAGTCAATATGAATGGCATAAGACTATTTGCAGATATAATAGCAGAAAATCTCCCAAACATGGGAAAAGAATCTGACATTTAAGTGAGGCATATAGAACTCCAATTAGCCATACCCCAAATAAATCTACCCTCAGACATAATAAAAATTCCAGAAATTCAGCAAAAGAACAGAATATTAAAAGCTGATAGAAAAAAGAAAGAGATCACCTGTAAAGGAATGCCCATCAGAATCATGGTAGATTTCTCAACAAAAACCATCAAGTAAAGAAGAGCTTGGAGTGAAGTATTTCAGGTCCTGAAACAAAACAACGTCCAAACCAGATTGACATAAAGCTGCAAAACTTTCAAAATTAATGGAAGGCTAATATACTTCCAGGACAAAGAACAACAACAAATTCATGACCACCAAACCAACTCTACAAAAAGTACTGAAAGATATTCTAGAAAGAGATAAGACAACCACAACTCAAAGAACAACAATAGAAAGGAACCACCAAACAGAACAAGTAATTAAACAGAGAGAAAAAGCAGGGAACCAACAGCGGGAAAATAACATGATGAAGATAAGCCAATACATATCAGTAATAACCATTAATGTAAATGGCCTCAATTCACCAATCAAAAGAAAAAGATTGACAGAGTGGATCAACAAACAATATCAAACAATATGTTATATACAAGAAACACATTTAATTCAAAAGGAAAATCATAGACTGAAGGTTAAAGGATAGAGAACAATCTTCCATGGGACAGGAACTTGGAAAAAAGCAGAGGTAGCTCTTCTGGTTGCAGACAATATGAAATTCAAACCAAGAATGACCAAAAGAGATAAAAAAAAGATCACTATATACTTGTTGGGGGGAAATTGAAAGAGAAAAGGATAATAATCATAAATATATATGCACCAAATGCAGGACTACCCAACAATATATGGCAATTTTTAACAGATATGAAAAATGAAAAAAGCAATAGCATAATATAACAAGGGACTTTAATAGCCCATTGTCACAAACAGATAACTAAATTAGACAAAAACAGCAAGGAAATAACATAACTAAATCAAATTTGTGAACAAATGGACTTAGTAGACCTTTACAAAGTGTTCTACCCAACAACATTAGAATACACATTCTTCTTAGCTGCACCCAGGATGTTCTGAAAAACAGACCATATACTAGCCCATAGAACATGCTTAAGTGAATGTAAAAGAATTGAAATTATCCCATGCATATCACTGAACCATAGTGCAATGAAATTGGAAATCAATGGCAAAAGAAACTTTAAAAGCTCCATAAACGCACAGAAATTATATAACACCCAGCTCAAAAACCAATGGAGCACAGACACAAATAAAGAAGAAGTTAACCAATAGCTATAATCAAACAAAAATGCAGGTACAAGTTAGCAGAGCCTGTGGGATGCAGTGAAAGCAGTCCTTAGAGGGAAATTCATAGCAATGAATTCTCACATCAGGAAAACAGAATGAGCACAAATAAACAACCCTATGCTGCACTTCAAGCTTCTAGAAAAAGAAAAGCAAGTCAAGCCCAAAGAAGGGAGGAAATTATACAGATCAGAGCAGAAATTAATGCAGTTGAGACTAAGAAAACAATACAAGAATTAATGAATCAAAGAGTTGGTTCTTTGAAAGAATAAGTAAAATTGATAAGCCCCTAGCCAACCTTATCACAGAAAAGGAAACAACATGCAACAAGGCATGAAAAGAGTGAAATCACCACAGAACCTGCAGAAATTCAGAATCTCATCAATACTTACTTTAAAAGAATTTACTCTCATCGGATAGAAAACACAGAAGAAATGGACAGATTCCTTGAGACATATCAATTACCAAAGCTGAATCATGAAGATATAAAAATCCTGAATTACCCAAATCATCAATGAAATTGAAAACAATAAAAAACTTAACTACAAAGAAAAGCCCAGGTCCTGATAGATTCACAGTTGAAATCTACAAGAAATTTAGATAAGATTTAACACCAATACTCTTCATACCCTTCAATGCAATTGAAAGGGAAGCAATTCTCCCTAACTCATTCCTGGAGGCAAGTATTACCCTGATACCAAAACTAGAGGAAGACCCAATCCAAAAAGAGAACTGCAGGCCAATTTCCCTAGTGAACATACATGCAAAACTTCTTAACAAAATACTAACAAATAGAATGCAGAAAATCATCAAGAAGATCATATACCACAACCAAGTGGGATTTATTTCAGGAATGCAGGGATGGTTCAATATTTGCAAATCAATTAATGTAATATACCTTATCAATAGAGCCAAAGACAAAAACACATGACCATCTTAATAGATGCAGAAAAAGCTTTTGATACAGACCTACACATATTCATGATAAAAACCCTACAGAAAATAGGAATAGATTCCATTTAGATCAATCTGATAAAAGCCAACTATGACAAACAAACAGCCAACATCATACTCAGTGGACAAAACCTGAGGGTTTTCACTTTAAAATCAGCAACAAGACAAGGATTTCCACTGTCACCACTCCTACTCAACATAGTTCTGAAAACATTAGCCAGCACAATTAGACAAGAGAGAGAAATAAATGAATAAGGATAGGAAAGGAAAAAATGAAATTATCATTATTCACAGAAGACATGATACTCTGCATGGAAGACCCCAAAAACTCCACCAAAAGACTCTTAAAATTAATCAACAACTTCAGTAGCATAGCTGGATACAAAGTTAACACTCAAAAATCAATAGCATTCCTATACACAAACAACAAACACACTGAGAGAGAAATTAGGGAAACCACATTTTTCACAATAGCATCCAAAAGGTGAAATATTTAGGAGCCAGTCTAAATGTATACAGTGGAAATTACAGTACACAGAAAAAAGAGATTGAAGAGGATTTCAAAAGATGGAAAGATATTCTTTGCTTGTGGATAGGAAGAACCAACACTGTGAAGATGGCCATACTCCCAAATTGTTATACAGATTCAATGCAGTCTTGACCAAAATGCCATCACTATACCTCAGATCCAGAGAAAACATTCCTAAAATTCATCTGGAAGCAGAAGAGACATAGAATAGCAAAAGCAGTCCTGGGAAACAAAGAGAAGCAGGAGGCATCACAATCCCTGACTTGAAATTATACTATAAAGCTACTGTGATAAAATCAGCATGGTATTGGCAAAAGAAGACCTGAGGTTCAGTGAACAGACTTGACTATGCAAACACAACCACAAACACATTCATCCACCTTATTTTGACAAAGGATCCAAACACGTTCACTGGAAAAAAGATAGTCTCTTTAAAAAAAGGATACTGGACAAACTGACTCTCCACCTACCAAAGACTAAAACTAAATCCATGTCTATCACCATGATCTAAATATTAAAACAGAAACACTCAATCTTAGAGGTAAATGGATGCAACTATAGATCACATTTATAAGTGAAATAAATCAGATCCACATGTGTAAATATAATATTGGTTCCCTAGTATAAGAACCTGAATGAAGAAATAAAATCTGAAAGGTACATTAGATATTGTGAAGGAGCAAAAAACTGCTCAAAAGGAAAGAACAACTGCGATGAAAGAAAGGAGAACAGAAAGAAAGAAGGAAGGGGAAAAACTATATATATACGCAAGATAGCTAAGATAATTGTACTACTAATTTCTGTTGGTTTATTAAAAGGAACAGTTAATTCTTAATTTTTTACCAATATTGCATGCTTATATCTTGTTATCCAAACAATTAATTTGAAGACAACAATATGCAATACAACAACTACTGTTGAATTCATATCATTTTGTTTTTTAAAATTCTGTAATATTTCTAATGTATCTTTATTTTCTTTAAAATAAAAATAAAAATTAACTCTCACAATTTGAAAATTTTTAAGTGTATGTATCAGTTAATAAAGTAAAGAAGAAATCCTAGTGAAATTTTTTCAAGTGCAATTTTTTAACATTTTATTTTTCACTGTGAATTAATTATATGTAAAGTTAGTATTATTCTTCAGTGTAAAATATGTAACTATCTAAATTAATTGACAGTAAGCTCATTTAAACTCAATTTAACTAATTAAATTAAGCTAATCAACATGTCCATCATCTCAAATTCTTATCACACATTGTAGCGAAAACATTTGAAATGTACTCTTATTATTTTGAAATATACAATGCGCTATTATTTATCATATTCAACACACTCTATAGTATACCTCAAAGGAAAAAAATATAATAATTCTCAGTTGAGGCTTTGTAACCGTTGACCGTCATCTCCCATTTGCCCCACCCAGCCTCTGGTGGCCACTGTTCTACTCCATGCTTCCAGAGACACGATTGCTTCAGACCCTACATCTAGGTAAAAGCAGGCACTACTGCTCCTGTATCTCGCTTATTTTACTTAGTGTAATGTTCTGCAATTCCAGCCATATTATCACAAATGACAAAATTTTGTTTTTAAGACTGAATAGTAATCTATTGTGTATATGATCCACATTTTCATTATATATTCATTTATTGATGGACACTTTGGTTGATTCCTTGTCTTGGCTATTGTGAATAGTGCTCAAATAAACCCTGGAGTGTGGGTAACCTTTTAAAGTCCTGACTTCAAATCTTTTGGGTAAATATCCAAAAGTAGTATTGGAAATACCAGAAGAGGTATATGGAAGTTCTATTTTTAGATTTTGAGGAAACACCATATAGTTTTCCATAATGGCTGTAGTACAAATGTGCTAATTTACATTTCCCCAAAAGTGTATAATGGTTCCATTTTCTCCATATCCTCACAGACACTTGTTGTTCTTTGTTTTCTTGGCAATAATCATCTGGGTAGATGACATCTCTATAATTTTAACTTCCCTTATCATTAGTGACACACATTTTTTCATATAGCTGTTGGTCATTTGTATATCATTTTGTGAGAAGTATCTAATAAGATTCCTTGTGCATTTTTAGTTAACTAGATTATTTGTTTTCTTTCTGTAAAGTTGGTTGTGTTTCTTCTATATTTAGGGTATTAGCTCCTTGTCAGAGGTATAGCTTGTAAGCCTTTTCTCTCAGACCGTAGTTTGTCTCATCACTCTTTTCTTTCTTTGGTTTCATAGAAGCTTTGTATTTTGATACAATCCCATTTGCTTATTTTTGCTTTTGTTGCCTGAACTTTGGGGGTCAAATCTAAAAAATTACAGACCAGACCAATGTCATGTAATAGTCTCCAGCTTTCTTCCAGTAGTTTTGTACCTCCAAGTCTTATGTTTAAGTCTTTAATATATTTTGAGATGGATTTTGTGTATAGTGTGAGATAAAGTTCTAATTTCATTCTTCTGCATATGGATATCCAGTTTTTGTAACTCCATTTACTGAACAGACTTTCCTTTTCTATTTCTTATTATTGCCACCTTTCTCAAAAACCAATTGACCATACACACTTGGGTTCTTTTCTGAGTTCTCTGTTCCAGTCAGTGGGTAGATAAATCTGTATTTTATGCCATTACTATGCTATTTTAATCTGTAGCACTGTAAAGTTTGAAATTAGATAAAGTTATGGTTTCAGCTTTGTTACTTTTGCTCGTGGTTGCCTTGGCTAGTCAAGATATTTGCAGTTCCATATGGATTTCAGGATTTTTTCTCATTCTTCATGAAAAATGACATTAAAATTTTGACAGGGATTGCACTAAATCTGTAGATTGCTTTGGGTAATATGAGCGATGATAACTATTCCAACATATGTGCATGGATATCTTTTCACTTATGTATATCTTCTTCAATTTCTTTCATTAACACTTCATAGCCTTCAATGTGGAGGTTATTAATATCCTTGGTTAGATTTATTCTCATGTATTTAATGGGATTTAATTTTGGATCTCTTATAAATGGAACTATTGATTTCATTTTGGGCAAGTTCATTGTTAGTATATAGACGTACTACTAATTTTTGTGTGTTATCTTTGTATCCTATATATGTTTACAGTAGTTGTTTACTAGTTCTAAGTGTTTTATTTGGGGTTTTTAGGGTTTTCTATGTAAGATCATGCCATCAGCAAACATCAATGGTTTCACTTTTTCATTTCCTACTGGATATACTTTTTCCTTTTCATGAGTACTTATTTGCCATACCTAATGAGTATATTAATTGTGGGAGGTTGGTATATATACATAACACATCTTAATTATTTTACAACCCCTTTTTCCCCTCCCAATCATCTTGGTTCCTTTCTTGTTCTTGGACAAAATACCCCAAACCCACAAGTTAAAGGAGGAAAGATTTATTTTAACTCACAGTTTGTAGAGGTTTCAGTCCAGGGCTGCCTGGTTCCAAGGCAGAGTGGTATGACACAGTGGATGGCAGAGGAGAAACAGTCCATGTCAAGGCTAGCGAGTGGCACGAATCAATCCGTCTGCCTTCTTTCTTTCCCTTTTTATTACATCCAGGTTTCAAGCAACCTTCACCCAGAGTGTGGCCTCGCTCTTCAGTAAATCCATCACCCACAACTATGCTATGCCAATCAGTGGGCTAGTTTGTTGGGGTCTGGGCTGTGTAAGGGTTAAGTTGTTGACAACAGTGCACCCTGGCTGTGTTGGCAAAGCTCATATTCACAGTCTTGAAGGCAAGAGATCACCACAGCCTAGGACTCTGTTTCTCACTCCCCATTTCAGAGCAATAAACTGCCAACCTGAGAAATAAGACAGTTCTCCTAATTAGTAAAATTTACTGCTTGGAATATCTTTGTTCTAACTTCTCAAGGCCTTGATTATTTTTTCTTAAGGACCCAATAAATACTGACAGTCCAGAGAAGTCTTTGTCTTAACTATAAGAGAGTTCTGATCTTCCTAGACCAACCCCCATGAACCATATTGTATTGTCTCTTTATTTAACCTTTCACCATAAGCTCATCCATAAGATGAGCTTGTACTAGTCCAATTATCACATATCCATAATCCATATAAGTGTATGAGGCTTTGGGGGTGACATCTAAATATAGACCATAACACCCTCCCTTCATCTCTCAGTCACCTTCACACTTGCTATTGGGTGTCTTTTATTAATTTTTCTTGCCTAGGTGCCCTGGCTAGGGTTCTAGTCCTATGCTGAGTAGAATTAATAACACTGGGTATCCTTGTCTTGTTCTAGATCTTGAAAGAAAGGAGTTTGCTTTTCCTCTGTTAAATATAATGTTAGTTGTAGACTTACACTTCACATTAGAAAACAAAAGAATAATCCACAAATAAATAAAAGGAAGTGATAATAAAAATAGAAATGAAGTTAACAAGATAGGGAACAATGATATGAAATCTTGTCAACAAAATCATAAGTTGATTTGCTTAAAGAACTGAGAAACCTCTGAATACCTAACAAACAGATGAAAAGAAACATAAATGAAATATATTGTGACTGGACAAGGGGAAAATCTCAAATTATTTCAGCTAAAAGAGATTAAGTAATATATTCATGTTCATAGTATTCTCTTTCTATAAAGCTTTTGTTACTAGTACGTGTTTGCATTACACAATGATATATTCCTTGTAGAGAGCTGGCACACGTATATGTCTTATTTCATTTTTGTCCCCTTTGCCTTCCCTTTCTCTTCACTTCCTCCACCTCTTGATTGCCTTCCATTTGTACAAAATCTGTCTCCCTACTTCTCATTATATATCTTTTATTTTTCTCTGTATTTATATTTTATATTTCTCATAAAAGAAAAAAATATGTAGTATTTAAGCTTAGTGGCTGATTTATTTCTTGTACCATTGGGATTCTTCTTCTCAGAAAGTCTTTGCCCACATCTATGTCTTCAAGAGCTTTACCTATTTTATCTTCCAGCAAATTAAATGTTTCCATCTTAACTATTAGATCTTTGATCCATTTTGATTTTAGTTTAGCACATGGTGATAAGAAAATAACACCAGCAACAACTATTTACCAATAATTTTGAAAACTTAAAGCAGACAAATTCCTAGAAAACATAAAACTTACTAAAACAAATAAACAAGAAATAAAAACATTAGATAGTCATAAGTTTTAAAGAAATGAAAGCTGTGCCTTTTTGTCTTCCAACAAATCAAACACTTGAGCTGGTTTTTAGGTGATATTTCTCCAAACATTTATCTAATAGATTCTACCAATCTTATGCATATACGCCCAGATAATATAAAAGGGAGCATATTCTCCAGTTCACTTTTGAGACCAGTCTAGCCCCCATACTAAAACCACACAAAGGTACTCCAGGGGGAAAAAAATTCACATCATTATATCTTGATTGTTAAAGCATATTTTTGAAGATAACCAAATCTAGCAAACTTAAAACCATATTTAAAATATAATACACCAGAATAAAATTATTTTATGCCAGGCATGCAAGGATGATTTAATACTATAAAATTAAGAAACATAACTCACCATATTGAGATTAAAGACAAAATAGTCTTTCGGTAAATACAGCAAGAAATTTTGGCAAAATCCAATACTCATTCTTGATAAATTCTCATTGAATTTATCATAAATAAACTTCCTAGTCTCATGAATAATATCAATTTTTAAATCTAGAGAAAATATCAGATATCATTTTTGTAATTGTCCTCATATTTAGATTCTACTAGAAGAACTTATTAGCAAAATCAAATAAGAAATTAGACTAATGAAGATTCATAAATAATAAATCTTAAATAGATAGCCTAGAAGAACATACAGATAAAATTACTAGGATTAGAGAATTTAGCACAATACCTATATATAAGATCAATAAGAAACAACTAGAAAATAGAAAAAGAAGATACTGTTTACAGTAGTATCAAAGAATATCTAAGGATGTATTTTACAAAAGATATATGACTACCAAGACAATTTTACAACTTTATTAGATATTTTAAAGTAATTAAAAGTGAAGATTGAGAGAATAAAACTTAAAATGAAGCCATCTTCTTATCAACTATTCTTAAGGATATTCTTTAAGGAAAGCAAAAGAGAAAGGTAAAACTTGAGAGAAAACTTTTTAATACTCAGCTCCAACTAATAATAACATGCTAAAAATAAAAACAATTTAAAATCATTCACTTTTAGGAAAAAACACAGGTAATCTATTAGAAAAATAGGAAAATGCACAAATTGATATTTCATAAAAGGAATGAGAATACACAATAGAGTACTACTCAGCCATAAAGAAGGATAAAATTGAGACAATTATAACTAAATGGATGGACCTGGAGACCATACTCTTAAATGAAATAAATTGGGCAAACATGTAAATATCACATTGTCACTCTGGTGTGAGAAACCAAAAATGTAAATAACAAAAATGTATAATATATATTGTGAAATAGGAGGAAATTGTTCAAAAGGAAAGAGAAACTAGAGAGGGGGAGGGAAGGAAAAGAAAAGAAGGATAAAATGGAAATAAAGCTTTGTAAATAAGAAGGGGAAGGGGGTTGAAGCGGGAGGAGGGGAATGAAAAAAAGGAATCGAGATGTATCACATACAGGTACAAATTCCCTATGATGAATGTGATCATTACATATATTTATATGGTACCAATAAACTCTATTCGTAATAATAATGAAAGAAAAATGTCCAAATATATATTTCACAAAAGAAATACATAACAAAGAAATGTATGAAGATGTCTTTCATCAGACAAATGAAAACTAAAACTACAGTGAGATACTATTTTATAGTTAATTAGTTGGTAAAATATGTAAGAGTTGACAAACTCAAATAGTACAAAAGACATATGCCTACAAGATCATTTTACTAATGAGATTGATGAGATAAATTGGTACAACTGATTTGGACAATACTTTGATAATACTTCCTACATTTGATCACTTCTAAACACCATAACCCAGCAATTCTATCCTTAATCATGTACACAAAAGAACGTCTAAGCATGCATAATGGGAAATATATACAGACTGTCATGTTAGAGGAAAAAGCGTTAAAACTACTCAAATGCCCATCAGTTCAATGAGGCAATGGATGGCCCAAGTGTGGAGTGACATGATAAAATATAAATGGATAAGGTGAATAAACTATAGTAATGTGTTGTAATATTGATAAATCTTAGCAATTTAATATTAAGTGGGAAACCAAGCCTCTAAGAATTTATAGACATTGATGTCGTTTTTAGAGTCTAACATAACTAAAATGAAACCAGGTCTTTTAGTATTACATAGAAGTGAAATAAAGCGATTTTCAGAAGAGAGCAAGAAAATAATCAATACATGATTTAGTATCAAGTTTGCCTTAGATTGGAGATGGCAGAAAATGTGATAGGAGAACCATATGGTCAGACACAGGTCATTTTCAATGGCTAAAATTGTATTTATATTAAGTGGTTTTGTGAGTGCTCATTACGTTTAAAAGTAAATAAATTCTAAGGATGACAGTATGTTAAGAATATGGTTAATCCAAGTTCGTGTACCTCAGGCTTACAAAAAGTTTTAGGAAATACTTTTCAAAAGGCAGTGTAATAGAGACATCATCAGATGGGAGGTCAATGTTGAGAATAAAAGAAAAGTTCAAAAAAACTAAAATGAAATAAAAGAAATAGAAAATGAAGACATACCAACTGTGAAAGGCTCACACCGCCATCTTTTGGGTCGTGCATGGGGGATGTTTGTGAGATTCACACCACCAAGCAGCCATTCCCACCTTCTCTGATAAAATCAGACAGCGTGAAAATGTTCTACTCTGTTATAAGGAGATACTGCTGTGTTGAACTCCAATTCTAGGTCAGCTTCTACTAGAGGGCAGTTGCTAAATGTTTCTAAAGGGAACCAGCTATGGGAAAACTATTAATTAGACCAAGTCATTATATTCAGGGTAAATTAGTTAATGCAATAGAAGAAGCAGAGAAGAGTTGGAGTGATGTTCTCTTGATTTGGTAAGAAAAGCATACAAAGGTTTTGGTGCTCCCAGTGGACCAGAAAGATTTTTAGCTGAAAGTAACTCCAAAAAAGAAAAAAATAAAATGGTAGAGTCCTTGATTTGGGAGGGAACAGGAAGACTATCCACAAAGGAAGTTAACTCTCTGCTGAGTTACATGTTAAAAGATTTTTGAATTTCAAGCTCTCTAAGATGAGCTCTGGAAATCAGTAGAATATCAACAACCAAAATGAAACTTGAGGTGAATTCCAAATTTGTTATTATTATTGTAGTGGTTGTTATTATTGTGGTTGTAACAGTTGTTGTTTTTCAGAATAATTACAGGAAGGATTAGTCAGGAATTAAATATACATGTGTGATTCAATTTTTTTCCACTAAAACAATTCTAGACCATCTCAAACTTTTCAATCACTAAAAGTTAGTAAGATGACTGACTTTGAACCTATAGGTGTTCAAGGGCATGGAAGTGACCATCAGCAAGATTTTTACTCTAGCTCCATTTCTTTAGACAGGGTTTTGCTAAGTAACTAAGTTACCCATATTCAACACAAACCTGCCATCTTCCTGCCTCAGCCACAAAGCACACTGGGATTACAGAATGCACCACCATGTCTGAATGGAAATCCAATTTTTAATCTTAAAAATTCATACAAATTTTGTATTCTAATATGTATGCATGTAGGTTTTCTCTTGGTTATTTTTTCCTCTCGTTGCTGAGACAAAATGCCTGACACCCTAAGTTATGGAAGCAAAGGTTTATTTAGCTCACAGTTTGTGGGGGTTTCAGTCCATACTCAGCTGGCTCCAAGGCAGAGTGGCACGTGGCACAGGGCAACCGTTCATGGTGGTGGAAGACAGCAAAAGCAACAAGAGCCAAACAGGAGAGAGAGATCAGCCTCTTTCCCTCCCTTGTATTGTATGTGGGCCGCCTGCCCCTGGGTAGGCGTGGCACTCACACCCAGAATCCCAGCATTGGACCATAAATCAATCACAAACTTTAGAAGCCTGCCCCATGACTGCATGAGGCTTTGGGGGTACATCCAGACACAAACACTCACATGTGTGTTTCAACAGAAAAATATTTTAAATGGATTTCTATCAGGTATCCCAGGCTCATGTTGTAGGCTTACATAACCTGGATTACTAATACATATTCATTTTGAGAAGCACTGCTGTTAATTATTATATTTTGTTTCAAAATTGCCTGAATTTGATTTTTTTATTTAGCAAAATTGTGTATTTCCAGTAAATGCTTGGAATTTTTTTTTAAAAGTAACTCTCGGGAAGGTGGAAAAAAATAAAGCAAATGCCTATGTCAAGAAACTAGCTGTTTGCTTTGTGTGCCCACTTCTTTCCTCATCTGTGACATGAGGACAGTAATGTCTACCTTTGGCAGATACTTGTCTAGCTATTCAGCAAGCCCACTTCCCTGTCTTTCCGGGAGTGGGGCTAGACTATATTTCCCAGCTTCCCTGGCAGTAGGCATGATCACATGACTGAGTTTCTGACCAATCGGAAGAAATGATGCCTCTTTCAATCTAGCAAATAACAATTTTAAAACTTAGAGTGACCCTCCTTTGTCTCTTTCCTTTTTTCTACATGATTTTCCCAAAGCCCAGGGTGACTTGGGAAGCCACATGCTAAGATTAAATGATCCTCATCAGCCCAAATCCTTAAACAACTGCTCCTGTCCCCATTCCCCACACACTTAACTTTACCTTCACAAGAAGTAAAGGTGTATTGTAATAAGCCTTGGGGCCATTGCTACAGAAGATTAAGCACTGCTTACAGTTAATACATGCCTCCTGAAATGTGGTAAGAAGAATGTGAGATAATTCATATAAATTAGTAATTAGCACCTGGAGTGATATGGCATGCACACTTCTGTCACTTTGAGGCCACAGGACCCCAGAACTATGCTGCCACCTCTTATCAATCTGTGCCTTAAATTGCAGGGTAAAGTTAACAAATAACAAAGTCATGGAATCAAGCTGTCACAAATTGGCCACTGTATTCCTAAGGCATTTGAAGTGTGTGTATTGACAGGAAGGAAGGAAGACAGGAGGGGAGAATGTTACCAGAGGTAGAAGATGCTCTTCGAATGTGTTCGCAAATCTGATTTGGGCCCCAGTGAGAGGGAGGATGGTGAGGGAGAGAAGGGGCTGTTGCTGCGGTTATGTGACAGCTGTAAGACTAAGCAGTTCATACCTGCTGTCTCTTTCTTGTTTTTGCAATCCAAAAGGTAATTCTAAAGGCACATATTATTTTCTCTGTTTGCAATTAAGACTTGATGCTCCAGGAAGCAAGATCTTGGAGCTTGTAGACAACAGAGTTTGGAGTTTATAGAGAAGAGCTAAGGTTCAAACCTGAGTTGGTTTGGTTCTAATGTTCTTGCTTTTTCTGTCATAAACATTTAACCTTCAACACCTCGGATTCTGTGAAGAAAGGCCAAATCACACAGCTGGTGAGACAGAGTGGCTAAACAAGTCATTAATGAAAGTGTTAAGTAAAATGCAAACACAGAGGCCATTTTAAATGACTCTGCGAAATGAGAGCTGGGCTCAAAGAGTCTACTTTCAAGGGGCCCTGGTTTAAATGGCCAAATGCCAGAGAAGAAACCCATTAAAGGAAGCACCTTTCTGCTGGGCTTGCAAAACTTCAGGTTCATGAATCCAAGAGAAGATTAAGGAGGAGAAGAGAGGGTTGTAGACTGCAGCCTCAGGAGCTTCCTACATCTCTCAGGCCAGGAGGCTGGCTTTTCCGTTTGTGCAATTAAAGCCATTCTATGCAGTCTTACTCCTAGTTTCCAATTAATCCGCAATAACGAATTCAACCACCAAAATGCATCTGCTAATTGAGGTACCTGCTGACCAGGTCATCTCCCTTCCTTTTTTCTGACAGCAAGCTCTCTCCACTGTGCTGATGCAAAGCAGGTAGTAGAGTCCCCGCCCCTTTCAGCCCCTAGTGCTGCCCCCATGAAAGGAGGATGCCCCTAAGGACAGGAAAAGCAGCCTGCTCAGAAGGGGTGCCTCATAATACCAAGTTATAGATGGAAATTTCTCCTCTAGCACAGTCTTTGACTTTTTGCTTCTAAGTGAAAGCTCATGTTTGTCCTGGACATTTTATCACCCTGGTCCATGACAGTTGTTATATAATGGAAAAGACATTAAACTTGGACCTAGGAGCTCTTGATAAAGAACCCAGACTGTTGTTTACAAGCAGGTTGACTCTGAAAAGTTACTGCCTCCCTCTCAGCTTGCTCATCTGGAAAATGAAACTAATAGAACTGGCCTTGGAGTCATGGTGAAATAAATGCATGTAACAGGAGCTCATCAAAATTTTTAATTCCATATTGAGGGGCTCAGAGGGCTGGCTCCCCAGGGAAAGCATGAGTTTACCAATGGGTGGTGAATGTACAAAGTACAAAGAATGCAGGTTGGATAAACTGGAAGGAAGGAGCCCACTGACCAGAAAACCTGGACATGAAGGATTGAGAGGAGGAGCAGGATTCATTGAAGGAAATGAAGACAGGGTTCCCATGAGGCATCAGAGAAGAGGAGAAAATAAGGAGAACAAAGCAGGAAGGCAAAACTAACAGGACTCACCCTTCCCTTCTATTCTCAGCCACTCAGGCATCCATAGATCACATGTGTACCAAGTTCACTGCTCACAGGTGCTGCTTGTGGAAGTGGGCTAGCAAGCTCTCAAAACTCCAGTAGAGCCTTAAGGTTTCTTTTTTTCCAGGCATGGTGGTGCATGCCTGTAATCCCATCATTTGGGTGGCTAAGGCAGGAGGTTCATTACAAGTTTGACACCAGTCTGGGCTACAAAGTGCATTCAAGACATCTGAACAGCATAGTAAGGCCCTGTCTCACAAAGACTAAATAAATAAATAATAAAAGATTTCTTTTCTTTCCTTTCCTTTTGACAAAAAAAAGAGTCTAACAGAGCCACCCCTTCCTTGCCAATGGTCTTTTGGGCCTGTGATTCAGGGAAAGGTTGCAGTGGAGAAGTTATTGGCCACATGTACCAGGTAACCAGATGTGGAGGCCTACAACCCAAGCCATGTGCCTCCTATTTCTACCACTGGGGTAACAATTTTAAAAAAAGAAAAAGCATAAAGCTTTTTCCCAAGGAGAGGTAATGACCAGAGCACCTGGGAAGTAAAGGGACACACCAGTACTGTGTTCAGACCCTCAGATCTCTCCCAAGTCAGAAATGCAAGCCCCCGCCCCCCGAGGAAAGGCCTGGGAATTGGCTTCGGTTCTAAGAAGGATGAGTCTCTAGGACAGCACTGGAGTCCAGTCCCAGGCTCCCAAGTCAGAGAGGGCACCCTGGTGGAGGCTAGCTCCTCCAAGACTGCCGGGGACTCAGAGCAGGGAAGTGTGCAGCACCGCAGGTGGAGCTACCTTTCTGCTGGGACACTGGGCCTGGTACTGGAAGGCAGGTGAGGTCCAGGGCAGCACAGTCCAGCTCTGCTCTGCCTGCTGCTGGAAGGGAACATAAGTCACACAGACTATCTCTCTGGAGCTGATCGGCCTCTCTGGACATCTAACTCAGGCTAGAGGTCATCTGCTTCTAGATTTACCATGCTTTAAATGAGGAATCAATTTCTTTAAAAGTCACCTGCCCCAAGAAATGGTTCACTTACCATAAAGGAAGAAATGGCAGAAGTTCAGGTAGAAAGGTGATTTTAACTCTCTTGGTGGCCCCAACATATCAAATCTCTAGACAGGTATCAAAGAATGTTGGTTACCCTCATTTATTTAGTCAATAAGTATTTATTTGAGTGCCCTATTCAGGGCAGTTCCCCAGTTATATATAAACTATGAAATAGACAAATTCCCTGCCCTCAAAGACCCAGCAAAGCAATATCAAACCAGGATTTACAAGAAGTTGTAACACATGCAAGTACATCCCTGCCAAGCAATAAGACCTATCTTGAGAGGAGCGAGGAGGAAAAGCTCCTCAAAGTTACTTAGTTCAAACTTTTATTTCCCAAATGATGAAAGGGAATCCTCAGAAAAGGTGTTCAGATGGTACAATTTAATGCCAATGTGAAGTGTTGAAGGTTCATCTAGGTGCAGGCTGGGTATCTCCTATGTGAAATGATTGGGACCAGAAGTGTTTCACATTTCAGACGTTACTGTTACTGGATTTTGGAATATTTTTGTATAAACAAGGAGGTATCTTGGGACTAAGTCTAAACATAAAATTTATTTATGTTTCATACACACTGTATACAATAACTTATACTTTTTATTTACTTATTTATTTGGTTTTTTGAGGCAGAGTCTCACCATGTAGTTCAGGCTGGCCTTGAGCTCATGATGTAGCCCCAGCTGGTCTTAAATTCATGGTGATCCTTTTTCTCAGCCACTTCAGTGCTGAGATTACAGGTGTGCACCCGCATACCCTGCTACAGGTTCATTTTATACAATATGATCATGAACCTTCATTTTGACTGCAACTTACCACATGAATGGAAATATAAAATGTTCTATGGGTGACATCATTTTGGAGGTTAAAATTGTCATGTTTGGGATCGATTTCAGTTTGGAATTTTCAGATCAGAGATGCTTCAGGTGTGTAGTGGATTAACTAATGGGCAAGTTATAACACCCAACTGAACTGAATCAGTGTAGTTCTAGGTATGGAAGGCCCCCCAAGAATTGTTGCCAGCAGCATAAAAGGAGAACTAGAGGGGAAGATGGTGTGCTGTTGTTCCTCCTGCAGAAGATTGTCATGGTAGTTTTCCTGGTGTGAACTCAGCTGTTCTCATCATTGGAGGAGGTTGGGTCCTTGCCATCACTGAGGATGGCTGTGGTTCTTTATTGGGGAGCACTGGTCCTTACCTTGGGCGTCGCTTTCTGGCTCCAGTACAGATCCCTCAGCCTGCTGGCACAGACTTTCTAGCTTCCACCACTGACCTTTGAGCCTTCCCCTTTGTGCTTGATACGGACTTGCATGAGACACTGCCATGGGCCCTAGGCTTTCAGTTGGAATCCTGCAGGACAGTGCCATAGGATCCAGGCCCTCAGCTGGATTCTTTGGGTCTTTAGAGCATGGACAAGTCTCTTGCACTCTTCTACATTTGGCTTTTGGAGTGAATATTATAAAATAATCCTATAAATTATACATCCTATATTGAATCTATTCCCTTGCAAATCGAGACTACAACAGGGTGTATTATTATCTGGTGTGTCCCAATCTTGAGAGGTGGAAAGAAGATGGAAACTTTAGAATGTGAGTCACATTTCTTCCACAAAACCTTCACAGATGCCTTCCTCTCTTCTATTAATTCTAAGCTCTCAGATGTCTGGCCTATTCAGATCTCACAGACTGGATTCTAGATAGGGTGGACTAACAAGACAGGTTCTACACGAGGGAGCTACTTAGCTCCCTACATTCTGCCAACCTGGGTAGTTCCTCTACTCCCAAATATAGTCTCTTCCCCTAGGAGAGCAAGGAATTAATATGACCCTCAGAGAGGTAACTGTGACAGTCCACAGTCATAGTCTCAGAGGTCTTTGATAACCTTGCTCTTAGGCCCTTCCTCTAACCTTGAACCTTCTACTGCTCCAAAACAAGGCTCAGCTTATTAAGCCCTACCTTGTTCCCATAACCCACGACTGCATTCCACCTGATTCATCTCACCATGCCTGGCCTGGGACTGTGATGCTAGACTTCCCTTCCCTGAACTCACACCTGTTTGGGTGTGGCCATCTGCTGCCTCCTGCCTGCCCTCCCTAGAACCAAACATCACCAGTCCAGACATTTGCACCAAGAGTCATCTGTCCAAGTGTTGTCTAAAATGCCCCAACTTCATTCTCCTCCCTATTTCTAGTTAAGTAATTCACTCCTCATCCATGAATCTGTAAGTTTCAAACTCAGATTTACACTATGAGTTCCCTCCAGTTACAGATCCACAGCCAACCCTTCCTCAGAACTCAGTTGTGATTCTTAGCCACCTGCTATTCTAGGGCTGTGCAGCAGTCTTCCTTATGTTCACAGGTAGCAGTTTTCCTGGGGGCCTTTGAGCGGTACACATGTCCTTTCTGCGTGGGTGTGCTTCTCGAGTGTCACTGAGAAAGGGCACATGAAATGACTTGCTGGTCCCCAACTGCTGTGATGATAGCCCGGGACCCAACTATCATGTCTCCTCTGCCAGCTCAGTGAGGGCCACTGCCCATAACTCTAATTTCAGGCCCAGGGCAAAGCTTTTAACCCCTCATCTCAGTTGCTTTCATCTCAGTTGCTCAGAAATCACAGGGATGTAGTCAAAGCCCTAGGAGAAAAAAAGATAAGTAACACTGCTTAAGTTTAGCACTTTTCACCTAGTTCCTGCCATGCCCCACTCTCCGCTCCTGTTTGTCTTCTTCTCTCCTTCCCCTTCCACCCCACTACCCACAAGGAAAAAATAATAACAAATACAGAAGGCTAATTCTATGTTCGTACGGTCCCAGCATGTATCCTGGCCCGCCTCTAGTCCTGTTATTTTCTCCTGTGTCTGCCTTTGACAAGACTGATGACATTTACGTTTTCCAAAAGCTTCAATAAAAAGCACTTTAGCTGCAATCACCTCCATCTAATTTCCCCAGTCAATTTTTTTTTTTCTTAAATCACACAACACAACTAAGGCCTGAGCTGTTCTGACATCTTGTCACCAAATAGGGCTCAGCCCAAATGGGATGTCTTGAAAACCAAGGACAAAAAGGGGGGAAATGGACTGAAAATGAAGCGGAATGGCTGGAGGAAGAGAGGAGACCGGCAAGAATCAATTTGTTAAAGTTCTCAGACAAGTGGCTCGGTAGGATTGAAGGCCCAGAACAAACAGGAAATATTTTTATTTCTCTAGAGAGGAAGGGGAGGGGTGCTGGGGCCAGAAGATGCCAATTACACACAGGCGTCTTAACTCCTGAGTGGCAGAGGGGTAACTAACGCAAGATTACCCAGGCTCAGGGGGGAGCCCAAAGGAAAGCTAGGCCTATCTTTCTTTCACACTGTATCTCTGGATAGCAGCATAGTGTCCTAGAGAAACCAAGGGCCAGATGTTTGCTCCTAGCAGCACAGTAACTCTCAGCATGCCTGGCCTGGGATCCATTCTTTAAATAAATTCACTCATTTAAGAAATTATCTACATGGAAAAATGTATTCTAACCGTAAAGAGCTCATCTCAATAAGTTCTCACAAGATAAAGTCACTCATGTAAGCACCATTCAAGTCAAAGAAAAAGAGGGCACTGTCAGTCTTTTTTTTTTTTTTTGCAAAACTACAGGTCAGTTTTACCCATTTTTGAACATGACATGAATGAAATCATATGTATGTCATATATGTCTCTCTGTGTCTAATCCATGATGTTAGAGCAACATCATCCATTTCATAGTTATATGGCATTCCACTGAGATATTGTGTCCAGACTCTTTATTCACCATACTATTGAGCAGCTGGGGATGTAGCTCAGTGGCACAAGTGCCTGCCTGGCAAGCATGAGGTCCTGAGTTCAATCCCTGGTACCAAAAAAAGAAAAAATCAATACATCATACTATTGAGAGACTCCGAGGTATTTCCAGGTTGAGGCTCTTGTAATAATATTTCTACAGATTCTTTCTGCATTGGTTCACAGAAACACATTTCTGTTTGGGCACTATCACACAGTAAAATGACTAATCCATGGAGTGTGCGTGGATAGCTGGATTTAGTAGGTATTACCAAGCAATTTGTAAGTGTTCCAATTTATTTTCTCCCTAGCAGAGTGTGAGAGTTCCAGTTGCTCTACATTTTCAACTTATGTCTTATTTTATTCACTGTGGTGTATTGCTTTTGTCTTGGTTACTTTTCTCTCGTTGCTGAGACAAAATACCCAACACCCAAAATGAAGGAAGGAAAGGTTTATTTAGCTTACAGTTTGTGGAGGTTTCAGTCCATATTTGGCTGGTTCTGAGGCAGAGTGGCACATGGCAGAGGGCAAACATTCATGGCAGCAAATAACCAGCAAAAGGGAGGAATGGCTGCAAGCAGCCTCCTTTTCTCCCCTACATTGTAAACAGCCTACCCCCACCCAGGGGGCGTGTACCTCTCACATAACCTCCATGCCCTCCACTTTCACAGGCTCAGGATGTATACAAAGTAAGCACTCTGGCTTCCTGCTGAATCACTCAGCCAAACCTCTGGACTCAAGTTGACACAATGTATCAACCATAACAATTTTAATCTCTATTTCTCTGACTGCTAAACATATTTATCTTTTTCATATGTTACTGACCATTTGAATGTCTTTTGTTAAAGCTTTTGCCTATTTTTGCTCCTGAATAATCTGTTCTTTCCCATTGACCTGAGTCCCTTATATATTCTGGAAGAAGTCCCTTGTTTGTATGTCTCCAGGCAGATGGTGTGATGCAACACCAACGTCATGCTGCCAGTCTCAGCTCCTCACTCTTTTTCTCTCTGATCTCTTTATTTTACTATAACCAATATTACTAGCTGTTCTCTCTATGACCGGCTTGGCACCCACATGTTTCTCATTCTTCTTCTGCTCCCAGTGGCCTGAACACAACTCCCCCCCACCACCACACTTAGAGGCAGTGGGGCCATCAGCTACACATAGCACTAACACAGCCCTGAGGCTCTCCCATGACCCTGAACTCAGAAGGATCCAGGGAAGAGCACAGGGGTGAGCTGTGGAGATAATGTAGAAAAGTGTCCTGATCTCCAAGCATGAGGACCAGGCAGACCAATGGGCAGGGCCTTTTCAGTATCCAGAGAATATACACTGAGAAAAGCCTGACTTCATATAAAACATTTGTTTCACAAGTGAAGGAGTCACTGGGCTGGCTGGTCACCAGGGAACCAGATCTTGTCTATGGTGATTAGCCCTTTTCACTTGTCCCAGAATTGTCACTGTTTTAGCTTTTAAAGTCATGCATCCTGGAAAATTGTCAAGTTTCAGGCAACTGATCAGCATGATGCTGCCTTTAAGCAGCTGTGCACCTTAGGGAAAACTATCTTCTGTCTCTGGACTACAAAGCTTTCATCTCTAAATTGAGTGGCAAATAGGATAGAAGACTTTTACCCATTCATATCAGGCTTTTTTGTCATTGTTCCAGGATATTCTAATAACAGACAATTAAGAGCAAATGTAAAACTTCCATGTTGGAGGTAGGTGTATGCCCATCTATGTGTTAATCTTTCCAAAATAATTATGCCTACTAAGTACTGAGTGTCACAGAGTGCCAGGCATTGTCCCACATGTTCTATGTTCACAATCCCCTTTAATATCTGTGGCACTCCTGGTATAAGTGTTGCTGTTACCACTTCATTTGTTTATTAAAAAATAAAGGCCCAGAGAGTCTAAGTGCTATGCCCAACAGTGAAATAAAGGCTGGTCTCAACACTCCCACATTTGCCTAGTTCAAAGTTCCTGGTTTTTGCTACTCTGTTAAAGCAACTCACATCTAATTGTTCAGTGCTTACATGTCATCCCTTGTAAAATGATGCTCTCTCACCTTACCCATTTTATACCTGTCCCACAGCAAGGCATTTCATATGTATCATCTCATCTGATAACTACCTGCCAGGGTTGTCATGAGATCAAGTAAGAGCCTTGAAAAATTAAAACTTGTCTCTAAACAAAGGGATTGTTATTAATAATGCCTAGAGAAAACCAAAGCACATCCAAGAGGTTTGGACAACCAGGATGTGGCAGATCTGAGCAAATGCTTTCTCTCTGAAATAAGCTCTGCAAGCCTCGTGTTCCATGTGTCTAACAAGACAAGAACTTCAACTAGAAATATGAAAATATGAGAATAAAAGCGGAAGCAAGAGTCAAGGCATCTAGCCGTCAGTCTCTAAGAATCTCTTTCCATAAACATGAGATGCTACGGGATATGAAAAGATCTGAACATTTGAACTGTTTTTCCAGGCTGTTCTCCCACATCAAATGGTGTGAAAAACCATGTCAGACCCCTGACTAGTTCTGGGGACTGGATTCTCCATTCACTGAAAGGCTAGACAATAAGTACTGGTCCAGATAACAAAAAAGAAAGCAACTTCAAGGTAATAATACGGCTACCAGAGGTAAATGATAAGCCCAGCACAGAAAACTAAAGATGCTCTGGAATAAACCCATGCCCAAGCTGTGGTCCATGAGGATGTTCAGATGTCGGGGGATACTCTTCCCATGGAGGGTGCAGGAAGGAATTCCCATCTTTACAGCCTGGATCTGAGTCTAGTTGGCAAGATAAATCTGCTCCCATTTGTGCTTTCCATAGTATAAGGTGCACTGGTGGCCCTGGTTTACCCACCAGCCTGCATATACGGTTCCATAAAGGTACATTAGGGTGCATGGGAAGCTGAGCTCCTACCCTGAAGCAAATAAAGATTCCTAGGACCTTGGATAGAGACAGAAAAAGTAGAACAAATGGCCAAAAAATATATTGCTCATGATGTGGAATCTCCTTTCCCAGGAAGCAAAAGCACCTCATCATTTGTCCTAGCTCTCAGCACAGGTGTTTGCCCTGGAGGAGAAGGAGCTGCTTGTCCTTTACCCAGAGGGTATCTGTGAGGCCTGCCCCCCCAAAACTTTCTGAGGCCAAGGCTGACAGGGTCGGGATGATGTTGAATTGTTTCACTGGTACTGTCAGGGCCGGACACAGGGGAAACACCAGGTGGTGTTATCATTGTCCAAGTTTACAGTCCATCTCCATCCATGTTCCCTGCTTACCAGAAGCTTCTAACAGCCCCTAAGCAGCTGGCTGATGCCTGAAAGGCAATGAGCATAGTGTAGCCAAGGCTTGGTGTAACTGTTAATTTCATTAGTACAATGACAAGTTATGACTGATGGAACATTTCCCCATATTTTCAACCATCCTTTCCCCGCTCCTTTTGACTACCTGGCTCTCTGGTTCGCTGTTGTTCATGGCCCTTCTCTCTTTTCTCCTTGCCTCTTTACCCAGAGCTGTTCAATTAATTTACTTCCAGAAAACAAAATCTGCTGTCAGGGGCTTTTGCTTTCTAAGGCTGAAAGCTGGTTCCCTGCTGTCTTACAACTACTCCTACCAGCAGCAAGTCAAGAGGAAGTCGTTAGGAGGGAGAGCAGCCCACCCCACCAGCTCCCCAGTGAACTTGTGTGCTTTTCAAGCTGCGGAGTAGTTACAAGCAGGGAGGGGCAGAGGACCAGGGGGAGGACCAGGGGGATGGCGTGTCTGGAAGGCAGACACCCCAAGATCTGGATTCCAGATTTGGGACAACAGCCACAGCCAGTGGGGAGCCCTTCATGTCTCAGTGACCCCATGATGCATCTCTGGCTGCCTGCTATTAATATGGACCTCTGGCTAGATGGCTGGTTTTAGGCCAAGGTTCACCCCTGAAGGTCTCATGGAGATGACCACATCTATTGCTTCCACAGCCTCAGGACTCCCATCCTCTCTCTCCCGCTCAGAATTTTTCCAAAAGAAAGAAACAACTTCAAAATGTCTCCACTTGCTCATAGCAGCAATGACTTTGCTAGGACGGCTGGTAGTCTTCCACTGCTCTGCTGGGGATTCACTGGTCTATGAGGCAGCTCTACGGGGACAACCCCTGCCTTCTGCAGTTCCTCCAGTGCTGCACTACACATGTCACTGTCCCAGGAATGGGGCTCTCCTCCCAGCTTCCACAACTCTCTCCTACCTCCCAGGCCTTCCCAGCAGTGGGGACCCCAGCATAGGGAAACCCCCCTTTTCCTCCCAACTCACATTGAATAAATCAATAACTCCTTCCATTCAACTCTTCTGCACACTATCCAGGGCTTTGCTCAGCATTTCCACTTCTGCTGTCCCATCTTACCAGCCATGAGCTCTTTCTGTTTTCTCTCTAAATATATTGTCATCTTCTAATTATCAAACCCCTTACATAAAGCTTAGCTCAGTATCAAATAACCTATGCCTTCTCTAAATATTGACCCATTTCATTCTCATGCCAAGTCCCCCTTTACCTATAGGAGGCAAGGAGCATTTATGTGACTTGCCCAAGCTCATACAGCCACCACTGTCAAGCCAGTCTTCTAATGCAGCCGAGCTGCCTCCCAATCCACACTCTCAACAGGTTGCCACAGTGTTTCCCTCCTGTTGCTGTAGCCAGAGCTCTCCCCAACCCAGCATCCAGCGATTCCAATTTCTCTGTCAACCATGTCATCTTTGTTCCAGAAATATTCCCCACGTCTCCTCCGATCTCCAGCTGATTTTCTTGGGCTTCCTGCTTGTATATGGAACAGTGTACACCATCAGCTTGCACACATCCCTTAGCTCCTCCTTGATCTCCAGTAGTTTAACCATATGAAAGCTCATGTTGTCCATGTGACAAACTGCAATCATTCTTCACAGTTGTGCTCCCTGGCATAGGTCTCCAGATTTGCTGCAACATTTTATGTGGGTCATGCCTAGGGTAAAGCTCAAAGCTTCTCCCTCACAGCTTGGCCTCCGTCCAAACTTAACACTGCCTATTTCTTACACTGTCGCAATGTCAGAACACAGACCTGAGGCTTCCACCTCAACCATGCCACCCAGCCCTGCTCCCCCTGATGCTTAGCCCGGACAGCCAGAGAGAAGTAATGATAAGAGATCTGCCTGCAGGTGCTCTCTCTCCTTACCAGTGAGACTCAGGGGCTCTTCCAGGCCTGCTGGGTTGAGTTGGCCTATTTGCATTTTGAGGCTCCCTCTACTCCCTCTGGTGCCAAGAGCTTCAATGGAGCCTCTGTGGTCCTACCCTCAGCCTGGCTGGGCTTCTACAATTGAAGCCTAATTTAAAAACATCCCATCCTGTAGCTTTACAAGGAAGAGCTTCTGTCTGCTTTTCTCCCCAAATCTGCATCTCGTTTGTTACCAGCACTTGCTCCCTTTGGATCCTTTCAGTTTTCCAGAGCCTATTAAAGTAGCCAACTCTGCCTTATTTGCATAAGATGAGGTTAGAATGTGTACATTTCCCCTCCTTTCATGTCTTGGGTAATTTATTCTTCCTGTCCTCCTACATGTCACATTCTTTTCGTCCTTCTCCACTATTCTGTTCTCCCCAGGCTAGGATTGGAGTTTGATATGGATATTGCTAGCAGTCATCCTCTGTTACTCCAGCTTGTTGGGATGGGAGGACAGGGGTGTCCTATGCTTCTGGCTTGGAAACTGGGTACTTCAATTGTGTGAGGGAAGAAAATGCAAGCAGCAGGCACCAGATACTCTTATCTGATGAGGAAAGGGGAGGGGCCTAATTCTTATGATGCCCTGCTTTTCCACCCACGCCAGAGTGCCCATCTTAGAAGTTGGTACCTCCAGAATAATAAATGTTGGTGTATAAAAGAAGAAGAGCAGGAGACAAGAGTAAAAGTAAACTCATGGCATTTGGGTAACGAGCCTGTAATACTTCCCTAACTCTCCAGAGACTCAGTGAAGAAGCATCCAGCTGGGATTAGAATGGTGCCTCTGTCTTTAGATTATTAATCCCAGTAAGCATCGCTCTCACGTTCACACCTGTGTTTTCCCAGTCCTGGAGCCATTGTCACTGTACCTCCTAATCCTAATCAGACCCTCCTGAGTCCAGATCACCATGAAGCCCTTTGGCCTCAGATCCCCACTGCCCTGCCACATACACACATCCCCAGAGAAAGCAAGGGATGCACATAAATGCTCTGCCTTGCAGTTTCAGGGCAACTTGGAGAGCCTACCCACCAGAAACAGCTATAATCAAGACTCACCATGTCACAATGCCACGTGGGCCTTAGCTTCAGCAATGTCATTTCAGAAGCAAGGAGAAGCATCCATGCATTTCAGACTCTCCAACTTGCTTGGTAAGCTTGAAGTGTCCTTAACATGAAGATACCATCCTAACCCACTGCCAGGGCTCAGCACTCGAACACAAGCTTTGCCCACGTGTCACAGACATTACCTCAGAGTCATGCTGACAGGATTGAGTTCACATTCTCTCTGGGTCCCTGATTTTAAAGAAATGAGAAAAGCAGTGACACTGTGACAGCCAAAGATGTAGGCTGTGGAAACAGGCTACTTGGCTGTATGCTTATTGTACCATGTCCTAGATGTGTGAAATTGGGAATGCTGATTAACCTCTCTGGCCTCTGTTTCCTGATCTGTGAGATGAAGATAATAGTCGTGCTCTCCTATCTGCATGTTGGGAGGATTAAAGGGAGTAACACAGGGAAGTATTTATAACAACTCGGCACATTGCAAGATGCTGTTATTGATGTAATGTTCTATCATTATTATTACCGAAAAGATAAATTTGTGCCCCCTCGTGTTAGTTACTTTTCTGTTGTTGCTGAGACAAAATACCCAGCCTTAAAGTTAAAAGGGGAAAGATTATTTAGCTTACAGTTTGTAGAGGTTTCAGTCCAAAATTGACTGGGTCGGGCTGGGGATATAGCTCAGTGGAATAAGCGCCTGCCTAGCAAGCACAGGGTCCTGAGTTCAATCCCCAGTACCGCCAACAAAAAAAAAAAAAAAAAAAAAATTGACTGGGTCCAAAGCAGGGTGGCTTGGCAGGGGACATCAGAAAGGAGAACAGTTTATGGCACCCACAAGGAAGAAAAAGCAACAAGAGACCTTAACAGCATCTTTCTGCCCCTTTTATACTCCATCTAGACTACGGGGAGTAGGGCAGTGCCAAACCAATCAGTGGACTGATTTAGTAATCACACACCCTTAAACCCAGATTGACCCACAAATCAATCACACACTCTAGATCCAGCTACCTCTGAAAAAGCTCCACCTATGGCCACATGAGGTCTTGGCAGGGGGACATGTAGACACAAGCCATAATACCTTCATAAAAGATAATTTGGAAAAAGTACCAAAAGAATTTGGGAAAAGGATACAGTTTGCCCATTTCAAAATTTTACATTGAGACATTGTGAAATATTATGTAATAATAATGGTAAAACTTTAGATCAATAATGGCATCATTTATGGAGCACTTGAGCACTTGCTGTGTGCCAAGTTGTTTTAAATACTTCCATGTGTTACTCCCTTTAATCTTCACAACAAGCCTATAGAACATTACTATTATCTTCATGTCATAGATCAGGGAACAGAGGCCAGAGAGGTTAGTCAATTTTCCCAATTTCACAATGTCTATTGGCTAGTTAGTGGAACAGAAAAAACACCTCAAAACTCGCTACAGTGATTATTTTTTATTACACATCTGTGCACTGGCTAATGCAATAGGACCCTCTCTGCTTTAAGTTGCAAGTGGTTGGATGTATTTCTTTGCTATGGCTCAGATTCAGGTCTGTTCTCTTTGCATTCATTCTGGGGTTCAGGCTGACATGGGAGAGACAGCTCCCAAGGGGAAGCTTTTCTCATGATACCCACCATAGAGCAGAACTGCATGATTCTTTAAGAGCTGACCTCAGGTATGCTGTTAATTCCACCTGTAAATCTCAGGCCGAGGTAGATCATGAGCCTTGCCTAATGTAGGCTGAGGAAATTCACTGCATGTTTAGTGAGGGTGCGGAAGTGTCGAAGTCACATGGCCAGCGGTACAGATCCAGGGAAGGATGGACAATCAGGAACAATAATTCAGTCCAGTTCAAGTGGATTGACCTGCCTGGCAGCCTCTACCTTCTTCCTGGTCTTTATTCTTTACAACCTCATAGTTCTCAGTCCTCTCCATGTATACCAGCTACCATGGACACAGCTAGCTTGCAGTCCATCTGGATGCAACAAGAGCCACCCTTTGAAAATCACATACTTCCAAGGAGCTGAGCCACACTGTCTCTTGATGAAAGTCCAGTCCTCAAGGAGTCCCACCTCCCAGAGTTCTGGGAACCAGTCCTGAGCATCCACATCAGGGAGCCCAAGGCATGGCCAGGCAGGCTCTAGTGCAGCCACGAGGTTCTCAGCCCAGATGGGAGGGAGAAGAGCCAGACGTAGACTCAACAACAAGAAGTATTTGACCCCCAACTAAAGACTCAGTCTCATTTTGAGGACAAAGTACAGTTAATAGCTTTGAAAACACGCAACTGGAATAAAAAATATTACCAAAGTGGGTTCTTCAAATTTTAGATAAAAGCAATTGCTTGTGAAAGCTTCAGTCTAACAAGTTTCACTGAATGCAGCAGGACGGCTTAATGCAGCTCTGACAGACAGTCAGGCGTGGATGACCAGGAAAAGTCAAGAGGACAGCATGTGTCTGGAAGTAAACAGTACCCATCTGTGTTGCCATCAGAGGATAAGAGAAGGTTTGCAGGCCAGACAGAAGGGTCCCTCTCCCTCCTTGACAGTGACCGGGAACAGCCTGACTTCGAGGGGCTTGGCTGCTCCTACAGATTCCACTGCTAGTCCTTGATGGCCACTCTGCCATGCTCAGGATAGGCTATGTTTCTCTGTGCCTGCCTGGCCTTGGGACAGTGCTTTCATCTAACACTCATCTAGGGTCCTCCAGAGTAAGATTCCTTTTTCCTCAGCTCAGAGTCTCTGAAGCAGACAAACAGGAAAATCAGCATTTCAACAGGCACCAAAAATGTTGTGATAAAGACCAGTTCCTGATGCTGAGGGAGATGGGAGCAGAAGCACCTGTCCAGATAGGTGGGCAATGCAGGTGTGACCTGCCTCACTGAGGAAGGTGCTCTTGAGTGGCCTGGGAAAGAGAAGGCAAGGAAAAGAGAATCTGAGACTTCAGACAACTGCAGATGAATCACCATCGGTAATGAAGTCGTGGTGAGAAGAGGGTAGAGGTGTGCAGAGTGACTGGTCCACGAGGACTCAAGTTCAACCACAGGAAAAGAACTAAATGGGCACTGTGTCCCCAGGGGAAATGCAATTTAGAATTTGTCTGTGCCACCTCATCCTCTTCTGTTCTTTCTCTAGTTTCCCAAGGAGTATCTTCCTATATCCAATTCCCTTTTGCTTTCCCAGTCAGCTGTCAGGTATCCCACACCTCCCTGGTGGGAAGAGTATTTCTGAGTTATTGTGAGTGATAGTCCAAGGGCAGGACTTTTCATCTTCTGGTAGCTGTGCATCCCAACTCCTCCTCTGCCCTGCCCTTGAACTGGAACAAGTTTGAACAAGGCAGTTTGTTCTGCAGACCTCCTTAATGGTCTATACCGTGCACAATACCTGGCTCATAGTAAGGGATTAGATGGGAAAAAAAAAAGAGGGAAGAATTAAATGATGAACAGACAAATGAAGGAAAGCAAACTTTCTTCATCAAGGTGAAAGAACAGTCAATCACGATGGGAGCTGCAAATGTAAATTGTACCCCAATGACATTGACTTGACATTGTTCTTGCTTAGGAAAGTATAAAAATATTTAATTATTGATCAACCTCCAAATGAACCAACACACAGCAGGCTTATGGGAAAGAGGTCTATGAAGAACACACTACTCAGACAATGATTCACTATGGTGCATACCCAGGAGTGATGGACAAGTGTGATGAGTCGTTACTTTATGCTAAGCACAAAGCCAAGTATTTTACATGTACAAGGATTCCTGTCACTGGTACATTTTCACCAGTTTTCATATGAGAAAACTGAGATTCAGAGAAGTAAACTAAACAAAGAAAAACATACTGGAAGAAGAGAGGCTTAGCAATACACCTATAGAACTCCAGAACTTGTAACCCTAGTCACACATCTTCACTGCTGAGTAACACACACACACACACACACACACACACACACACACACACACCACTGAGAAATGTATGATCTGCTGCAGATGTTCATTGCTTCCAGGAAGGTGAATCAAATAGAGGTGGAGGTGAAGTGGAAGCCTGTGTATGTACAGTGGTCCCCCTTGGGGCAGCCTCTCATGGCTATACTGCAACACCCGCTGTAAACGCCTGAAAGAACAGATAGTACCAAGCCCTATACAGACTGTTTTTCCCCATACATAATTATCTATGATAAAGTTTAATTCATAAATTAGCCACAGTAAGACATTACCAACAACTAATAAAATAAAATAATTATAACATTGTACTATAATAAAAGTGCCAACATCACCACATTTGCACTTTGAGGCCATTATTAAAGTAAAATAAGACTTACTTTAGCAAACGTCAATGCTGATACTATGACAAGTGGCCTGATAAGTGAAACAGCTACTGAGCTGCTGACAGGAGGGCAGTACACTCAGCAGGGATACAGAGGACAAAGGGAGAATTCATGTCCCAGGTGGGATGGAGCAGGATGGTGTGAAATGTCACCACACTACTCAGAGTGGCAAAAAATTTAAAACTCTCTAATTATTTATTTCTGGAACTTTCAAGTTAATATTCTCAAACCTCAGTTGACAAAGAGTAGGTGAAACCACAAAAAGTGAAGCCAGGCAAGCAGGCAACCACTGTATTGACATGTGGAAATATAAATGGGTATATTTTCCAATCACGTGAGGACCTGAGCAACCAGTCACGCTCTATCAAAGTCGCCCCACACTGTGAAGTTTACCAGGGAAATATATACACAGAAGACAGAGCTCTTAAGATGGATATTTCAAAATTTTCTACTTGTTATATTTTGTTACCAGAAAATGATATGTGGTCTCCTTTTAAAATTCCTCATGGAGAAACACTTTAAAAATTTGAAAATAGACTACTCAGTCTTTCAAACTGAGTATTTAATTTCTTAATCCAGTTTTTGAAATTAGAAAAATGCAACTCCTGATTTGCTCTCAAAAAAACTGACTGACATCAAGGAAAACAGAAATTTACTAGCCAAACCAATAGAAACGTTCATATTTTTGGTAGATGAGACTGAAATACTGAATGTTGTGATTTAGTAAGTGCAGTCAGTAGTATATTTCTTCTACTAAGATCTGCATATCTTTGTGAAAGGTATTTTGCAAGCAACGGACAGACACTAAAACTACTAAAATAAACTCCAGTTACAAATTGAGGTTCAAATTGCTTTATCACAGAGTGACGCACCAAGACTCAATAGACATAATGAAGCAGATTAAATCATGAAAACAAAACTTTCTTAAAAAACTGAATGTACTTCATCTTTGAATCAATACTGTTGGTGTCTTTTATACGTACCATTGTATTTCTACATATTATATATAATACCTAATATAGAATGTAATTACTGTAACATCTGTTTTGTATATTAAATTTAAAATAAGGCACATAACATGTCAGCATACTTTTTAGACTTAAAAGACACATATTGGAAATCTCTGTTCAATGTGTTTTTATTGCTCAAGGGGCTGGTAAAATAATGTGGAGACCACTGGCCTGGGCCACTGCAGAGCCCCCAGTATCTCCCCATATCAGCTCACATTTCCCAGTCCTCTCTACCCCATAACCCAGCTCACCTGCCCATCTTGGAACACCTGACTGCGCTCAGGACAGGGACCCACATCTCCTGCCCTTCCCCCACCCATGCTCTGTGGTTCCCTCCTTCTAGTTCCTTCCAGAGAAGCACAGGACAGTGACAAGTGTTTGTCCTCTGGCAAGAGGCCCCAGGCCCCAGGCTCGGCCCCCAGGCTTAGATGCCATTCTCTGAATGCACCTCAAGGATAAGCGCTCCAAGGAGAGATACCAAGCAGGTTTTAGCTATCGGTGTATATGACCAAAGTCCCACCCAGTGCCTGGCAAAGTAAGTGAATATTTATGAAACTGATCAATCATTATACCATGAACTTGGGTTCAGAGAGACTTCCGCCATGAACGCCTGGCTATATCAAACCATTCTTCCATCCTGTAATAGACCTGGGTCACCAGCTTTGGTGTCTCTTTTACTTAACTTTGTTTAATTTCGGGATATTTTGTTGCCCTTCCTGTCGCCTATCACACACCCTAGAATTGTTCTCAAAGTCCAAATCAGAGTGAGAAGCAATAAGGAAAACTCCTCTTGCCCTCGATTCTGGAGCTCCTCATGCAAATCTTTGACAGCCAGGAGAAATTGATCCAATTGTCAGAAGTTCTACAATTCCAATTCCTTTGCAAAACCAATACAGCCATTCAAAAAGCAATCAACTAGCTACAGGCCAATTTTCCTCAGAGAATTTCTACCTCGATTCCTTTAGGGAAATTAAGCCCCATGAGTTAGATAGGGAAGCAGATTCTTATGGGAAACTACTATAGGACTTATGTGACTTGCCAGCCTATGTAGTCAGCATGTGTAAACTGAAGAAAGTGTGGCCAGTCTGGAGAACACACTTCTGCCATGGAGGCAACATTGGGCCTGCCTAGTAGGCACCAGCCTCCCTCGCTTATGAGAGGATCCAAAAGTCACTTCTGAGAACAACATAATGGTATAGAGAAAGAGAGGATCAAAGCAACAACTATCAGGATAACAAGTTTAATCCTTCTCCCCCACCTCAACATGAGTGCAGTAATGTGTCAGCTTCAAATCCACGGCACACTGGGCTATTAACTTCATGGGCAGAAGACCCTTGGGCCTATGACCAATAGAAGTGAAGACCATTCAGAGTTGAAGCCAACCACTACAGAAGCAAGGATGGCTGTCCGGAAGGGATGCTCCTGCTACCTCCATGCCTGGGCTGGGGAAGGTGCAGTGAAGATGTGCCTAGTGTAGATCTACAGAGAGAAGAGATGAAAGTCAGAAGATGTATGAATATTCCAAGTGGCCAGAAAGATAAGCAGCCTGGCTAGAGCAACAAGCTTCTCCCAGAGTGTTCTGTGTCACCCTAGGATGCCATAAGGGAAATATTAATGGCTGTGCAGGGATGAGTGGATATCTAAGCTTAAGGTTGTCCAGGAATTCTGCTTCTCATACAGACTAAGTGTGTAATGCTTGATATTCCTCCTCTAGAGCATGGTTATGTCTGTTTAACTTTTAAATGTAGCTATGTGGTAAGATTTCTTTCCTGGCATTACAGATGTCCCAGGAGTGTTTGGAAAGGGGTAGAGATGTGCCAAATGGCAATACTCCATAAAACTAATTACCTGGGAAATTATGTAGGGAAAATACATTGTGATACAGGTATTCTGTGTAGTTTATAAATCAGGACAAGCCCTGCATTTATGATGCATAAATGAAAATATTGAATATGCAATGTCTATTAGCCTTGTGGCTCCACATTCTGAAGCACTGGTTAAATGTGTTCTCAATGCCTGAGTGCCTCCAGCCATGACAGTTAAGTCACTAGCTCCACCCCTGCTTCATCCAGAGCCAGCAGCCTCTTTTCTGTGTGCATTTGGGTTTGTGTTTTGATTTTCCCTTTCGTAAAGCCTGAGTGGCTCACCTGCTCCTCCCTGGAATGCTACAGCTTGACACCAGACCACTCTCAGACAGAGGTCTGGATTGTCCCTCTGCCCTCAGTGCATCTCCAGCACTGAGTCTATAGGTCCTTCTCTCTCATAAAGATGAAAGGAGACAACCAGTAAGAAAGTTGTAAGGACATTATCATCAATATAAAGAGATGAGGCACACGATAAGAAACATGGAAATTTATTAATGTATTAAAATAAACTTCCATCCTCTCCTTTCCGATCTCATTCTCAGCCCCTTGTCACTCTTACGGCTCACCTACTGAGATCACTGAAGTAGAAGGGAAAGACAGTCCCCACTCCACTGTGTCTACTGGCATCCACCCTGCGGGCCCCCTTCCTGTTGTTATCCACAACCTGGCTGGACACCAAGTTCAGCTTGTTGCTTCCACCTATACCCTAAAGCCCATCCTTTCTCATCAAATTATGGACATTGCCCCAGTATTCTCCCTCCCTTCCCTCTGCATCTTCAAAGTTTTTCCTCTGTATCAACCTCTTCCCATGGGTGTGTGTTGGACACATGCAATGGTGATCTCAGTGGGTCACCTTCTTGTATAACTCCCTCCCCTAGAATGCAGGCAGAATCTATGACTTCATTCTATGTAATAAAATATGACCATGGTGATGAGATGATATAGATAGATAGATAGATAGATAGATAGATAGATAGATAGATAGATAATACAGAGGGAGAGAGAGAGCATTTCTAATCCAAAAATCCAAAATCAGAAATGCTCTAAAACCCATCTGAGGGCCAACATGACACCATTACTGGAAAATTCCACACCTGACTTCATGTGACAGGTTAGAGTCAAAATGTAAGTATGCTAAAAATATTATATAAAATCAACTTCAAATTATGTGCATGAAGTTTATGTGAAACACAGGTGAACTTTGTGCTTAGACTTGGGCCTACCCTAAGATAGCTCATGATATATATGCAAATATTCTAAAATCCAAAACTATCCAAAATCTAAAACATTTTATCCACCATCATTTTGGATAAGGGACACTCAACCTATAAGGCAAAGGCAAGAGGATCTTGATTCAATTGCTTGGATGGATCTGCCCTAATCAGAGGGAAGCCCTTTCAAAGAGGGCCAGGTCTTAGCTGGCTGAGTTCCACTTCCAGCCTCAAAAAAACCTGCCATACTATGAGAGAGATTGGTAAGGGCCATGTGTCCAAGAAACACAGGTGATATCTCAGGGCCTAGGGTGGCCCTGGCTTACAGCCAGCAAAGAAGCAGAGACCTCATTCCCACAGCTGTAGGAAACTGAGCTCAGTCCCTGGGAATGTGAGCACAGAAGAAAACACCCAGTTTCCAAGAGGCTCCCTGGACCATCCAGTCAACACCTTGGTTGTAGCCTTACGAGAAACTCTGAGTCAGAGGCACCCAGCTTCGCCACACCTGGACTGCCAGGCCACGAGAAAAAGAAATTGGTACGTTAGTGCTGTGCTAAGCCACTGAGGGCATGGTCATTTGTTACACAACATCAGAAACAAGCACAGCACGCCGTCAGGTGGTTATTGTTTTCTTGTCCTCACTTCTACACTAGGTACATTTTCCTCTTTTCTCTTAGACAGCAAAAACCCATAAAATAACGGCCTGTGCTCCAGTTTTCTCCTCTCGCCCTCCCCTCCCCTCCCCTCCCCTCTCTTCTGCTCTCTTATCTTCTCTCCCTGCCCCTCTGCTTTCTGCACTTCCGCTCTCTGCTCTCTACACTTCCGCTCTCTTCCCCTTCTCTCTCTCTCTCTCTCTCTCTCTCTCTCTCTCTCTCTCTCTCGCTTCCCCCTACTCACTTCAATCTGGCTTTTGTTCCTGTTACTCCCCAGAACTGCTCTTCTCTAAGACACCAATGACCTCTCCATGACTAAATCCAAGAGAAAATTCCCAGGTCTCAGTTGCTTGGCCTACCCACAGCATTTGGTACAGCTGAAACCTCTCCCTGGGTAAATCTTCACTTCCTCAACATCTTTGATGCCATGGTTGCCTGGTTTCCTGTCTTCTTGCCACTCTTTCTCACTCTCCTTTGCTTGTTATCCCATTCTTCATGTCCTGGGTCATGGGGATCCCCCTTCTCTCAGTCTCTGGCTGGCTAGTGTCATTTGCTGCCAGGGTATTAGACATCACCTCTAAGTTGATCCTCCCAAATACACATCTCAGCCTAACCCTTTGACTCCCACTCCACACTAATAGATCTGATTTCCTATTCATCGTTCTACTTGGGTGTCCAGCAGGTTTCCATGTGTCCAAAGTGCAGCTCCAGATTCCCACACCCAACTATCTAAAAGCATCTCAGCCTCTACATGTCCAAAATGCATCTTAGGATCTTACCTAACACACTGCCCTTTCCTCCATTTTGTTTTATAGCAACCCTACCTCGCCCACTGCTTAAATCCAGAAACCATAGAGTCCATCTCATTCATTCTTTATTTCACACAGCATCTCTAAATTGCCAGGACCTTCTTCTGTCTTCAAATTATGTCTAAAATTTGCCCGCCTCCACTGCCCAGCCCTCTGTCCAAGCCCCCAGAATGTTTCTGACACTGTTCCAGTTGTATCTTGTCTCTGTTCTGAACACACCACCAGAGTGATCAAAATAGGGTGTTGGGTCTCTGCTCCAGCTCCTTGAATAATGACTAAAACCTTACGTCCTTACAGGAGTTCAACAGCCTACATGATCTGCCTCTTCTATGTCGCTGACCTCAACTTCTACCACTCTCTCCTTTCCTCCCTGTGTAAGGGAGCCTTATCCCTCTTCTAGCCTTGCTGTTTTTAGAATATGCCAGGCATGTTTCTGCCTCAGGGCCTTTGTACTACCTGTTGTTGCCTATCTGTCAGCCTCCCTTCTTCAAATATCCAATGCTTCCTTCCCTCACTTCCTTCATATCTTCATTCGAGTCCTTCCTGCTTCTCTGGTAACTCTATTAAAATTTCAACATCCTCTGCTTCCTACAGCTCTTCCTGCTTAGTTTTATCCTTTGCGTTTGTCACTATGTAACATACACATACAGTTGGTCCTGTGTACCTGAGTGTTCCACACCCAGGGATCCAACTAACTACACATAAAAATATTTGGGAAAATATTTGCATCTGTACTGAACATGAACACATTTTTTCCTTGTCATTATTCTAAACAATAATGATAACAAGTATGTACATAGTATTTACACTGCATTGGGTGTTACAAGTCATCTAGAGATGATTTAGAGTATATAGGAGGATTTGTGCAGGCTATATACACATACTGAACCATTTTATATAAGGAACTTAAACATCTATGGATTTGGAATATGTGGGATATCCTGGAGCCAATCTCCTGCAAATACTGAGTGATGACTGCATTTTATGTGTTTGATTTTCTTTAATATCAATCTTCCTGGAATATAAGCTCAATAAAGGTACTCAATAAAGACTTGTGTCTGTTTCATTCGTTAATGTATCCCTCACGCCTAGAATAGGAGCTGGCACACATACATTCAAACATATTTGTAAAGTGAATCACTGAGTACCTATAAGACCTTCAAAAATATTCTCCACTGTAGGAGAGCAATGTGCTCAGTTCTCAGTGAAGAATCCATTTCATAAGGTAGATCCATGCACAATGGAGCTGAATTACCAAGGAGCCCAGTGGCTTCCTAGACATCATTAACATCATAGTGCAACACATGACTTACATGTTGATGGCAACACCAATGGAAGCAAACCTACTGACCTGCCATGTGTGATAGCACAGCACAAACAATTATGCACACTGCAGTGCTTGGTAGTGGTGATAAAGGACTGTGTTACTGTGTAACTCAACAACTATGTAACTAAACAACTATGTTTATATATTTACTATAGTATATTTGTTGTTATTTTAGAGCTTGATTCACATAAAAGGGCCCACTGTGGAATAGCATGCCCTGTTACCCTTTCCTCACCTTGCTTGTCTTCACCCAGCAACCAGCCTAGGAAGCATCAGGAATGAAAGAAAATTGTACAAACTATATTTCATCTGCAGAATAAAAATGGAAACAGCTTTGCCCATTTTAGACAAAATAAGTAGAAACTACATGAAGAAACGTCACAGCTATGTTCCAGCTTAATGAATACTGTAGAAAATCAATCACAGTTTTAAAAGATAGACTTGATAACAACTTCCAAATACAAAGGGGAAAAAAAATCTAACATTCTGGAAAAATGTGACCAAATTATTTTATACATTAAAAACAGAAAATCATTTTCACATATTCCCAGCTTAGAAAGTGTATATGATTGCTTAAAACATTCTCAAGACCACTGCAGTCAGTAATGGGAAAGGAGGAACTCCCAAATCCCTGGTGATGACATTGAGACTAAGAATAAATAGTCTTGAAATTTGCATGAAGTGTGGTTACAAAATTAATCAAACGAGAGGAAACAGATTAAAGAAACAAAAAGCAGAAAAAGATAAGGGGCAAAAGAAGAGCCTCATGCTGTTCAAGGAGGTCAAAGTCTTTGTTTTGGTTTAGATTTTAAATAATGAGAAATGTAAAGGATGTTTTCAAGCTTTAAGATATCCAATAACTCTAATTAAAAAACTGGGTGTTAGCTGTAAAAGATGAAGGCTAGCAAATTTTGGTGTTGTAGATGAAACAGCAAACAAAAAATCTATTCAACAAAGGTATGATTCCAAAGGTCTTGAGAGGCAACCCATTCATTCAGGAGCCCTCCTGTCTCTCAGGAGCTATTTACATTCCCCATTCCTATTCTCCAATAAATTTTCCTACTTAACCTCAAAAAAAAAAAAAACAAAGATCTTGGGGGACACAGGTGTATAATGTCTATTAAAATCAAAATTGGGGCTGGGTATATAGCTCAGTGGAATAAGCGCCTGCCTAGCAAGCGCAGGGTCCTGAGTTCAATCCCCAGTACCGCCAAAGAAAAAAAACCCAAAACTTTTTCCTTTGGGGCTGGGTATTAAAATCAAAATTACTTGTATTCCATTCAATATTCTTATTTGTCATTTAATATACTTGATCAAAAACCGAAAACAGGTTCTCAAAATACCCCACTATAGTTGTTGTCTTATGATATACAATCATATTCAATGTTCATGGAGATAATCCATCTGAAGTAATTTTTGATAAAACTAAGAGAATATTTGACCCACATTTTGCTATTCAAGAAAGTGACCAATAACATAAGCGAAAATGGGCCTCTCAGTGATTCGGAAAGGAACAGAAAGACCTCATCTGAGATAATAGGAATCCCAGAGGTCAGAGGAGGAAGGAAGCGGGAGGGAGTGCAGGTGACCTGGCAGGTGTCAAAGCGTGTAAGATCCATCCTGATGGGAAGTCAGAGGGACAGAGTCGAGAAGTTGCAAGATCTGCTTAAAGCCGTGGACCAAAAAGCAAGTCTGGAGCAAATGTGGACCAGAGACACAGCTGAAGGCTTGAAGAGCAAAACAGCGGCCCCCCAAGCAAAGAGGGGATTCTGTAGCAGGCAGCCTTCAGACCTCGTCTGTACATTGGCTCTCTGGGCTTCTGCTGCCAGCTCACAGTGAAGTCTCTATAGTCATGTGAGTCTAAACGGTAGATATGATGTTATATATCCTATGGGTTCTGTACTTCTGGAGATAACTGGCTGACATGGGTGGGAGCTGGGCAAAGGCTATATGAGGCCTCTCTGAACTGTTCTTGCAACTTCCTAAGAATCTACAATCATTTCAAAATCTAAAAACTAAAAATAAGCAATCATGCAAGTCAAGGAGGGACAGATAGATGACTGTTCCAGACTGAAGGAGCCTAGAGAGAAGTGACAGCTGCGTGCATTTGACCTTGGACTGGATCTTTTTGCTGTGAAGGACATCAATGGGACAAGTGGAAATACCTGAAAGGAGTTTATAGGTGAAGAATATATGAGAGTTGGCAGCCCTACACAAGCAGAAGTTTTCTGTAAATTTCAAATTGTTTCTAAACAAAGAATTAAAAAATCATCCATGAATCTATGTGAGGCATGGTGATTTATCAATGAAGATTTAGAATAGAGGTTCAAAATCATTTTCTGTAATGGGCCAAGTTATATAGACAAAAATGTACAGCTACACACATGCAATACATATTTAGCCCCAGAACCACAGGGCCAGATAGTCCCCCCAAAGGACTGGGGGCCCATTTGGTCCCGATCCAGGCTTACAGCATCCAGCCCAGGAAGTGCAGCTCACTCCCTGAGCTCCAACATAGAGGAGAACCAGGAGCAGAGCTAACAGGGCCATTTTCCCACCCTACAGCAGCCCGCACTCAATTCTGATTCACAGAAAACATGGGAACTTATAGGGGTGGCCTAGAGAGACACTGGCTAAGCTGAAGCTTATCGAGTTCTGGCTTTGGATAAAGGGAGTTTCCTTATTTCCCTATTAATGTGCATGAGATTCTTCAGTAACTCCAGGCAGCATCTCCTCCTGTTCAAGCCAAGAAATATCATCTCATGCTTTTTACTATCAAATGTGCCTTTTCTGGCTAATTTTATATCTCCCACCTTAAGAAAAAGATAGCAATGCTATTATTTATGTATAATGCTATGGCTTTTTGAAACCAGTTTGCATTGAAATAAACAAACAAACAAAAAAGATTTTCTTGCCTCTGCAGTTTCCTAAATTTCTGCATCTAATGCTGTTTACAACATTGCACGTGATGCTGCACTGCCCATACACTGCCTCCCAGTAACTGGCAAAGTGCTTCCTTGGAAATAATCATACATGCACATCTACCGAGAGGACATTGGGAAATGCACTATTGGCTCACTTTTTGGTCACATTAGGTTTGCCACTTAGAATTTTACAGTATAAATGCAAAACCATATTTTTGATTTATTTGTCTTAACTTGGAAGCCATAATTCTGAGTTGCTGGTATCTGATCTGATCTCGCTGTTTCCTACATACTGCTTCTATACTTTCTATACTTTCCTCTGCAAGAGACTGTGGACAGGGTGAAGACAGAGTAACAGGAATGAGGTGTGGTGCTGCATGCCTGTGATCCCAGCACTCTAGGTAGCTGAGGCAGGAAGATCACACATTCAAGTCCAGCCTGAGAAACTCTGGAACTTAACTGGTCCCTGTCTCAAAAATAAAAAATAAAAATGGGGTAGTGATGTAGCTCAGGAAGAAAGGTCTGGGCTCAATCCCCAGTACAGCCCCAAGTAAGAAGAGGAGGGAGGAAGACAGAGAGAGAGAGAGACACAGAGAGAGAGAGAAAGAGAGAGAGAAAGGATAATGCTGTTTTACAGTAAACTTTTTATGAGCAGGAGTACTTGCTAAAATAATAAAAGTATAATATAATGTAGTGTAGTACAGTAAACACATAAAAACTGGTAACAGTTGTGTTGATCACCATTATCAAGTGTTGAGCACAGTTCATTATCACATTGCTGTGCTATTTTATGACTGGAAGTGCAGTAGGTTTACTTCAGCATCACCTCAGATATGTGAGCAATGTGTTGCACCATATCATGGTGGCTACAAAATCACCAGGCTCCATTTTACCACAGCCCTATTATAATCTCATGTGCAACACTGACAGAAAAGGTGCTATGTGGCACATAAATGTGACACCTCAAAGAGCTCGTGTAGAACTAAAGCAACTCAAGCTTTCTCCATCTGGCCAAATCTCTTTTGGATACACATGATTAACACTGGAGGGATATGGGTAAGCTCACAAAAGGACTGACCACATCAAATAGTATGAGAGAAGAATGGATTATCACTGGCCAAATATCTTATAGTTCAAAGTATAGGGGGGACGTTGTAGTCATCATATTTCTCTCTATTTCCTGTTTTACCACTTGCAAGTGTGCTGGATTGGAAGGCTGCCCCCACCCTGGGCTACCAATTCTTAGTGACAGTCAGTGTTTCTGTCTAATCTATCTCTCACATGCCAACCAAA